>CAUYON010086486.1:0-94599 GCA_963573935.1 Arctocebus calabarensis | reverse complement strand
AATTCTTAAATTTATTCCTTTTGCATTTTGCTTTTGTGTAATGTAGATTTTTTTTTTTTTTATTTTGAGACAGAGCCTCAAGCTGTTGCCCTGGGTAGAGTGCTGTGGCATCACAGCTCACAGCAATCTCCAACTCCTGGGCTCAAGTGATTCTCCTGCCTCCGCCTCCCAAGTAGCTGGGACTACAGGCGCCCACCACAACGCCTGGCTATTTTTTGGTTGCAGCCATGATTGTTGTTTGGCGGCCCCGGGCTGGATTCGAACCTGCCAGTTCAGGTGCATGTGGCTGGCGTCTTTTGCTGCTTGAGCCACAGGCGCCAAGCCTGTAGATTGATTTTTGAAAAAATATTTTTATCAGTCTTTTTGAAAATCTATTTGGTACACAGAAACTTCAACAAATTTTGTAGACTTAATACTATTGAGTCTGATTTTTTAGATTCTCTTGTATTTCCAATATATTTTTGTCATTTGTAAATAGTAAATATTAAATTTTTTTTTTGAGACAAAGTCTAACTTTGTCACCCTTGGTAGAGAGCTGTGGCATCATAGCTCACAGCAACCTCAAACTCTTGGGTTTATCTGATTCTCTTGCCTTAGCCTTCCAAATAGCTGGGACTACAGGTGCCTGCCACAACACCTGGCTATTTTTAGAGCAAGGATTGGGGGTGCGGTCTTGTTCTTGCTCAGGCTGGTCTCGAACTGGTGAGCTCAGGTAATCCACCCACTTTGGCCTCCCAGAGTGCTGGGATTATAGGCGTTACTTTAAATTTTTAATGCTTTGTTGCATTATCTAGAAGCTTTGAAATGTTGAATGATAAAAATGTATATTTTGTAGGTCTTAATTGATGATCTGTCATGTTTTGTGTGATACTAGCTCTTGATTACTGCTAGATACCATTTATCATGTTAAAGTTTCCTTCTATTTCTTTTTTTTCTTCCATATGCAGGTGTTTATTAGGTTTCCACTTTTTGCCTTCACAGAATTAAAAAGGCTTAAAATTTAATAACAGTGTTTAAGATAAGGACTAGAAGACTGGTGAGCTTAGGCAGTCCACCCACCTCAGCCTCCCAGAGTGCTGGAATTGAGCACTCCCTCCCAAGACCGCCCCCCTCACCCCTGCTCTAAAAATAGCCAGGTATTGTGGCAGGCACCTGTAGTCCCAGCTGTTTGGGAGGCTGTGGCAAGAGAATCAGTTGAGCCCAATTAAAAAGGCTTAAAATTTAATAACAATAACAGTGTTTAAGATAAGGACTAGAAAGAAAAACCTCGAAAAGAATGAACGAAGATAAATACATTCAAATAAGAGTTTTTCCCCAGCTACTTGGGAGGCAGAGGCAGGAGAAGCACTTGAGCCCAGGAGTTGGAGGTTGCTGTGAGCTGTGTGCTGCGATACTCTATCCAGGTCAACAGCTTGAGGCTCTGTCTCTTGGTTTATCATGTATGCACTGGGTTCGAACCCACCAGCCTCAGAGCACATGGCTGGCGCCCCTGACCACTGAGCCCCTTCTATTTCTGAGAGGTTTTATCAGGAGTGGATAGAATTTTATCAGTCGCCCTTTTAACATTTGTCCAGATAATCATGGAACCAATAAATCTTTTAAAAAATTTTTTTGTATTGTTTTTCTTTATCAATTTACAGAATAGTAATGAATTATATCCTAATATCCTTTAAAGGAGGTCAGTGAGTTTTTGTGATAAAATGAGGCATAAAGCATCATCATTACATAAAGCATCAGTATGAACAAATGAAATTTTATTATATTTGATGTGGGTGAATCCAGTGCAGTTCTTACTCTTTTTGTTTTGCTCAAATTGTTTCATTTTGGGCTACTGGAAGCTCATTCTAGATGTTTTCTATGTTCTCCTGACAAATCTAGTCAGAAAACTTTGATGATAACTTCTTTGTTTTCTGGTGATAAAATGTTCTAGGTTTTTATCTAGGTCTCTGTGTATATTCTGACCTTGACTTATGATCTACCATTTCCCCCAAGGATCTTGAGGGATCCTTTTATGGGGAATGAAATTTAGACTACCTGTTTTTTTTTTTTACTCCACTTTCAAATATTTTTTCATTTACTTAAAACTAGACTATGTTTAGATTTATACAAAAGTTGGGCAGGTAATATAGAATCCTCATATATTCCACACTCACTTTCCCTAGTGGAAGCAAACTTTTAATTAATGGAAATGTTATATTTACAAAGGTAGAGAATTCCCCATGTACCCATCACCCAACTTCTTCAGCAGTTACCAACTCTAATCTTTTTTCATGTATGTCCCTAGGTGATACCCCTAAATTATTTAAAGAAAATCACATCTATTATATCATCTTATACATAAATAGTATGTGACTATAAGATGACAAGGGGATCATCTTAACCAACTAATGTACTAAATTTATGTTAAACCATTCTTACATCCTAGATAAAACTGACATTGAGGGCTTTTTATGTCTGTGCATACAAGGAAACATTGATGGGTTAATAGTGGCTTATAAATTGTGTTATACAAAGACTTATGGTCCATTTTGGGAAATGAGAAAGAATATACTAGTGGGTCTAGTATATCTTATCCACTAGTAGTATAAAAGTCCAATGTATTGTCGGCTTTTGCCTAAAAAATTTGATTGGGTAGGGTGGACAATCTGCTCAAGTTTGAAAACCAATGATTGTATAGGTTTTGAATTTTTATAGTTTGTGTTCAACATTTTCCCATGTTTGTCTTCTACCGTATTTGATTCTATGACTTATGTTCTCTTAAATAATTTAAGAATTAAATTAAAAGAAGAATTTCTTTTTTTTAAGGCTTGTTTTATATATATATATTTTGAGACAGTACTGCGGGTACTGGGTAGAGTACTGTGGCATCATAGCTCACAGCAACCTCAAACTCTGGGGCTTAAGTGATTCTCTTGCCTCAGTCTCCCAAGTAGCTGGGACTGTGGGAGCCCACCACAGTGCCTGGCTATTTTTTTGTTGCAGTTGTTTGTCATTGTTGTTTTAGCTGGCCCGGGCAGGGTTCAGACCCGCCAGCTTTGGGTACATGGCCGGTGTCCTACCCACTGAGCTATGGATGCCACCAGGCTTGTTATAATTTTATTCATGAAATTATCCAGATAGATGTTTTTGATTGTGGACGGGAGAGGGGGTCGGGGGGAGGGAAGAAAATATACTTGAATTGGGTGAAGTAATTTATATTTTTGTAGGAATTAGTATATATGGTTGCTGTTTGAAGACATCTGCTTAGGCTGGCCTGTAATCCTAGCACTGTGGGAGGCCAAGAGTTTTGAGAAGAGCCTGAGCAAGAGGGAGACCCCCTGTCTACTAAAAATAGAATAATTATCTGGTTGTTATATCAGGTACTTACAGTCCCTTGAACCCAGGAGTTTGAGGTTGCTTTGAGCTATGCTGATGCCATGCACTTTAGCCTGAGACTCTTCCCCTGCCCCTCAAGAGATATTTGCTCAGTATTTGTAGTCTTGTCTTTTCCTTTCCTTTCCTTTCTTTTTCCTCCCTTCTCTCCCACTTCCCTTCCCTCCTTTTCTTTTTCCTTTGGATTGAATTTACTTCCCCTCTTTTGGGTCTGACTTTACAGGTGCGTTTTGCTTTCTAGTTAATGTAGTTTTGCTTTTTTGCTTTTACTGTGTAATCCTTCCTCTTTTCTTTCTTTTTTTTTTTTTAATTGAGACAGAGACTCAAGCTGTCGTCCTGGATAGAGTGCTGTGGTGTCACAGCAACCTCCAACTCGGGCTCAAATGATCCTTTTGCCTCAGTTTTTCTATTTTAGTAGAGACGGAGTCTTGCTTTTTGCTGAGGCTGGTTTTGAACTCATGAGCTCAAGCAATCCACCCACCTCAACCTCCCAGAGTGGTAAAATTATAGGCCTGAGCCACAACTCCCAGCCTTTCCTCCCCTTTTCTTTCTTTTTTTTTTTCTTTTATGTTTGTTTCTGTTGTTGTTTTAGACAGAGTCTTACTTTGTCATCTAGGCTGGAGTGCAGTGGTGTGTTCATGGCTCCTTGTAACTTTGAACCCCTGGTCTCAATCAACCCTCCTGTCTCAGCTTTCCAAGTAGTTAGAACTATAGGTGCATGCTATTACTTTTGGATAATTTTTTAATTTTGTAGAGACAGAGCCTGGTCATGTTGCTCATGCTAGTCTCAAACTCCTGGGCTCAAGCAGTCCTTCTACCTGGGTCTCCCATAGTAGTAGGATTACAGGCTTGAGTCACTGGGCCCTGCCTAAATCTTTATAGTGTAAATAATAAGAAGCATTTAGGGAGATGTGATCCCAAGTTTTGGCTTATTTTATAGATTTTGAAATGTAATATTTCCTTTATTGTTTCTTTAAATAGTTGACTTTCAATTTTGATTTCTTTAGCCTGAGAGTTACTATCATCATGGTGTAAAGGGAAAAATTCATTTAAGGCCTCTCATGTAAACAGAGATTTAATTATAGGAAATATATAATTTCACCAAGAATACAGGACCACTGACTGGGGCTTCCTAAGACCTCTAAAGTGGGTAGTAGTTAGGAACTGTGGTATCTTTCTTATCTATCGTTTGTTTTTTTAAAGAGTTGGGCACCTTGCTGTGTCACCAAGGCTGGACGTGCAGTGGCTAGTCACAGGTGAATCATAGTGCACTACAGTCTTGAACTCCTGTCTTCAAGTCATCCTCCTACCTCAGCCTCCCAAGTATATAGGATTATGCCTCTAGCTCTCTGGCATTAACTTGGTCATTCTTTTGATGGTTTGGTTATATTAATCTGGTGGTTATCCTTTATCCCTAGAGAGTGGGATGGGGTCTCCAAAATCTGTATATTGATGTCTATTATGATTTCTCACCTTTTAGAGCTTCCCCAAATTCCATTCTATTTTTGTAATTTCTATCTCATTTTTAAGAGTTGAAGAGCAGTCTCAGGGAAATATTTATAAATTGGTGTTTATTTAAATTTGATTAAAAAAATGATTTAAATTTTGTCTTAATTTATATTAGCTTTTCTTCAGATGTCAGACTTTTTTTTAATTTAAATTTAATCATGCCAACATATTTCTCTGTAGAGCAGTGGTTCTCAACCTTCCTAATGCCATGGTATATTTTCATTGTTACAAAGGGGTTGCAACCCACAGGTTGAGAACCACTATTGTAGAGCAATTCCTGTGTTGATCACAAAGTACTTGTGGCTGATTATTGGTGGGCAGACTTTGGGAGCCTTTGGGAGGTGTCAGGGTAGAGCAGAAAAAATTCTGCTTGAAAAAAACAATTAACTAAAGATATCAGAAGTTGGAGAAAAATAGTTGAAATCCTTTCCTGGGAGTATTCCTAGCAGGCTGATCTTACCCAGTGAGGACTCTGATGACCTTTCCTACTCACCACACCCACTAACTGGAGGAAGGACCTGAAACTTAGTGGAAGACTAAATTAAAAAAAAATAGACATCACTAAGAAGAAATGGGATCCAGCAAAGTTTGCCAGAGAAAAATATTCATGGAATTTTACTTAGCTCCTTCAAGATTATCTTAACAAAAATAAATAAGGAGAGAGTTTTTGTTGCTATAATTTTTAAATAGACTTCCCAAGGTCTTGGGGGCTTGAGCTACAACTGCTGACTGCTGGCCTGAAGTTTTCCTCAGGGCCTTGTTGACTCTCAAAAGCTGCTGGCTGTATCTCCAGCAGTATTTCATTTTGCAGTGCAAAAGGTGTCCTATCTCTCCCATTCATATTTCTAAGCCCTTACCTCTTTCTTCCTTTTTGTTTGTATATTTACGGCATCTAATGGAACCAGTTGTATTAGCTTCCTTTGCCAAATAATGTTACCACTGGAAACAGGTGATATGAGATCTCTCAGAAATTCTATTTTGAGAGCCGAGCTTAGGTTAGAGTGACATTGTGTTCTTTTCTGTTCTTTGCTTGTTCTGCCTGTAAAACAAATTTTCTTGAAATGAAGAGTATCTGAAAATTAGTCTAACGAGGGAAGTAAAGAGTAAATTCTGGGTTAGTATGGTTTCCTTAGAATCTGATATCTTGTATCTGTATGACTGCCTTTTTTTGGCGTTAGTATTCTACGGTCAGTTGAAGTGTTTATTGAGATTGAGAACCTTGGGAAAGATACATCACATTTTTTGCCTAGGTAAATGCTATAAAGCTATTATGGTTCTTTCTGTATATGAAACCATGAGTAAACTGCAACTGGATTGTTTGTTATGAGCCAGGCCTCACATTTTCTTCATTTTTGCTGTCCTCAGTATAGGGATAAGATAAATAAAACCTTCATTTTATGTGTGGAGGAAATAAAGCAAGTTGAAATATAATGACCATGTCATTGTGATATATGTTGCTATTATGGTTTAGGATTGCAGTGTCCAGTATGATAACTACTGGCCACATGTGGTTAAGTAATTCAAAAATAATCTAAATTGAGACTGTAAGTATAAAATACACATAGATATTGAAGACTTAATATGAAAAAATATCTCATTCTCTTTGACACTTTAAAGAATTTGATTATTTAGAGACAGTCTTTTTTTTTTTTTTTTTTTTATGAGAGTTAGAGAAGGTCTAAAGCTGTCGCCCTGGGTAGAGTGCTTTGGCATCAAAGCTCACAGCAACCTTGAACTCTTGGGCTTAAGCAATTCTCTTGCCTCAGCTTCCCAAGTAGCTGGGACTGTAGGTGCCCGCCACAATGTCCGGCTATTTTTTTGTTGTTGTGGTGCAGGTGGTTATCATTGTCCAGCTGGTCCAGGCCAGTTTTGAACCCTCCAGCCTCTGTGTATGTGGCTGGCTCTGTAACCACTGTGCTAAGGGCGCCAAGCTGATTTAGAGACAGTCTTACTCTGACACTCTGGTAGAGTGCCACGGCATCATAGCTCATAGCAACCTCAAATTCCTGGGTACGAGTAACCTTAATTGCCTCTGCCTCCTGGGTAGTTGGGACAACAGGTGCCCACCACACCACCTAGCTAGTTTTTCTATTTTTAGTAAGGACGAGTCAGGCTAGTCTCAAACTCCTAAGCTCAGGCAATTCACCTACCTTTGCTTCTCAGAGTGCTAGGATTACAGGTGTGAGCCACCACTCCTGGCCAAGAAGTTGATTATTTTTAAATCACAAAATCGATTACATGTTGAAATGCTAATACTTATGCGGGGCGTGGTGGCAGCACTTGGGAGGCTGAGGTGGTGGATTGCCTGAGCCAAGGAGAGAGACCCCCTTCTTGAAAAAAAAAACAGCCAGTCGTTGTGGCGGGCGCCTGTAGTCCCAGCTACTTGGGAGGCTGAGGCAAGTGGATCACTTGAACTGAAGAGTTTGAGGTTGCTGTGAGATAAGGCGCAAAGTGAGACTGTCTCAAAAAAAAGAAATGCTAATACTTGGTATGTGTTGGGTTAAATAAATATGTTAAAATTAATTTAAATTTATTAATGTAGCTCAGTGTTTTTCAACCTTTTTCTCCCAGCGCACTTGAACCTATAGTTAAACTTCCACAATACACTTAAATTATGTTGATTGAAAAACTGCCTTGAACATCTTTCAAAAATAATTTAATTAACAATCTTTAAAAATTTTTGTGGCATGCATAAGATCTTCTCACAGCATACCAGTGTGCCATAGCATATAGGTTAAAAATCACTGATGTAGCTGCCAGATAATTCAGAATTATTTATGTGGTTTCTATTTTTGTTGGCAAGCACTGATTCAGAGTATAAAATGGATGCTAGGATTACTACTTGATATTCTTTGACATGTACAGTGGGAAATATGGAGACATACAGTACACAGTGTGTATTTATGATACAGCATCAGGTTACTTTGGTATATTTAAATTTGTTTGCATTTTAGAAATTGTGTATTGTTCCTAACATCTGTCTAAAAGTTATATAGGGCTTTAAACAGTTGCTTTTGGGCTATCACTGAAACTTAAAAAGTGCAGAAAGAGGAATGCTTACTGCTCAGCACCAGCTATAGGCGCTGCCCTACATTGCCACTGTGGTGTAGCACTGAGGGGGAGAGGAAACCTCAAGCATTGTGGCAGGAAGGTCTCTGCAAGGCATGTCTCCTGATGGTAGGTTTCTGATGGCTTTGGTCAGCTCCACAATTTCTTCCTCTTTCTTGGTGGATGGTGCACATGTGTGACTGACATATATGTGGTTTATCTTGGAATTCAGAATTGATAGGAAGTCACTAAGTGGATGGATTCATGAGGCAGCAAGGAATAAAAAGTATTTATTAGGTTTTGTTGAATGAACAGAAGGTGAGTAAAGTCATATGGAGGAAATCTTGTTCTTTAAGATTTATGACCACTAATTTCCTTGCTCTTCAAAGGTCTTTTTCTCATTTGGATATCAAGCCCCAGTCATTTTAGAAGTTTGACTGCTATATAAGATGTATGTGAATTTCATTTAGCTTTAATATCTTAAAAAATATATATTTTTTATTATGTTGTCTATTTATGTTTGGGTTGAGGTGAAAAGTTCATTAAATTTTGGATCACAGTTCTGTCTTGATTTTGTAGATTTACTACTCAGCATTAGAAGTTACGTATATAACATTATGAAAATCTAATTTTTTGTTTGGTTATTGGTGATAATTCTGTAACATTAGATTATACTGAGAGTTTATTTTTGGAAGAGAACATTTTTATTTGTTATAGATTTCATAGTTATAAAGCAAATACTGGTTTACATTTGAGCATAATCAGACAATGAAAATGGTTAATAGGAACTCATTGACTGTAGAGCACTAAAATTAAGAGTACAACAAAATATAATTAACACCATAACTTAAATGTAATTTTTGTGGGGAGGTTGCTTTTCAGTACTGGTTCTAAGTTGTATGTAAAAGTGCTAGTTTACTAGCGCATGCCAGTTAATAATAGAATAGTGGAAAATAAGCTTTTACGGTATATTTTAGGTAGGATGGGATTTTTATGTGCTTGAGGATGACTCTTGGCTTATTTATTTTTTCTTTCTTCCTTTCAGAATATGGTTTCTAGTTTTAGAGTTTCTGAACTACAAGTGTTACTAGGCTTTGCTGGACGGAATAAAAGTGGACGCAAGCATGACCTCCTGATGAGGGCGCTGCATTTATTGAAGAGTGGCTGCAGCCCTGCTGTTCAGATTAAAATCCGAGAATTGTATAGACGTCGATATCCACGAACTCTTGAAGGACTTTCTGATTTATCCACAATCAAATCATCAGTTTTCAATTTGGATGGTAGCGCATCACCTGTAGAACCTGACCTGACTGTGGCTGGAATCCACTCATTGCCTTCCACTTCAGTTACACCTCACTCACCATCCTCTCCTGTTGGTTCTGTGCTGCTTCAAGACACTAAGCCCACATTTGAGATGCAGCAGCCATCTCCCCCGATTCCTCCTGTCCATCCTGATGTGCAGTTAAAAAACCTGCCTTTTTATGATGTCCTTGATGTTCTTGTCAAGCCCACGAGCTTAGGTAAGTTGGAGAAATCAATTTATTCTAGATAAGAGAGTAAATAAAATGAGAGGCCTTCAACTATTGATTCATGTTAATATTATAAAATAGAGGCATTCACAATAAATGTGTAAGGGTACAGATAAAAAATTGGCCTCCATGACTGAAATCTAATATAAAACTGTGTTTTAAATCATTCGAGCATTCTTCTTTTCCCAGTTTTTATTTGTTGTGGTAAAATATACATAAACTAATGACCATTTAAAAGTATATGGTTCAGTGGTATTTAATATCTTTGTAATGTTGTGCAGCCATCACTGCCATCCAGTCTTTATCTTGTGAATTGAAACTGTAGCACAAGAACTCCATTCCTATCTCCACCTAGTCCCTGGCAACCACCATTCTACTTTCAGTTTCTGTGATTTTGACTGCTTTTCAGTCCCATTAGGTAGTATGAGTGGAATCATAACAATAATTATTCTTTTGTGACTGGTTTATTGCACTTAACATAATATTGTTAAGGTTCTTGCGTATTGTAGTTTATGTCAGAATTTCCTTTTTAAGGCTGAATAATACAATATTGTACTTTTTAAAGACGAGTAGTCTTCTGCCCAACTCCACTATCTACTGCTCACATCTCACTTTCTGGAAACCTTAAATTATTTTAGCTGCTTATTCTGATACTTACTTGGTATAGGATATACCACATTTTGCTTATTCTTCAGTGCACACTTGAGTTCTTTCCATGCTTTCACTATTCGGAATAATGCTGCTATAACAGGGATGTACACGTATCTCTTTGAGACACTGTTTTTCAATGAATTTGTTTGATCATGTGGTAATTTCTGTTTTTAATATTTTAAGGAATCATCATACTGTTTTTCATAGTAGCTGTACCATATTATATTCTCTCCAGCAGTGCACAGGGGTTCCAGTTTCTATCTTGACTAATACTTGTTATTTTTCTGGGTTTTTTTTTTTGAGGGGGGAGGGCATTGTCCATCCTAATGGGTATGAGGTGGTATTACTGTAGCTTTGATTTGCATTTTTGTAATGATTGTGATATTGAGCATCTTCATGTGCTTATTGGCCATTTGTATATATTTTTTGAGAAATGTCTAAGTCTGGTGTTCATTTTGAATGGTTTTTGTTTTGTCTGCTTTTTCTTTTTGAGCTTTAGAAGTGCTCTTTATATTTCGGATGTATATTCTCTTTATATCCCTGATCAGATATATAATTTGCAAATATTTTCTCACAGTCTGTGGGGTGCCTTTTTTACTCTGTTGATAGTGTTTTTAAAGGCACAATTTAAAAAATTTTCATGAACTCCAGTTTGTCTGTTTTTTATTGTTGCCCTTGCTTTTGGTATCATATCTAAAAATCACTGCCAAATCCAATGTTGTGAAGGTTTCTTGCATCATGTTTTCTTCCAGGACTTTCATAGTTTTAGGTTAAAATTTAGGTCTGATCTATTTTGGGTTAATTTCTGTATATGGATGGCATTAGGTGAGGGTCTAATTTTATTCTTTTTTTTTTGAGACAGAGTCTCAAGCAGTCACCCTGGATAGAGTGCTGTGGCATCACAGCTGACAGCAACCTCCAATTCCTGGGCTCGAGGGAATCTCTTGCCTCCACCTCCAAGTAGCTGGGACCACAGGCACCCACCACACCGCCCGGTCATTTTTTGGTTGCAGCCGTCATTGTTGTTTGGCAGGCCCAGGCTGGATTTGAACCCACCAGCTCAGGTGTACGTGGTTGGCGCCTTAGCCCGCTGAGCCACAGGCGCCGAGCCTCTAATTTTATTCTTTGTGTAGATACCCAGTTTTCTCACACCATGTGTTGAAAAGACTGTCTTTCCCCTTTGAATAGTCTTGGCACCTTTCTCAAAAATCATTTGACCATATATGCAAAGGTTTTTTTAGGGCTGTCTTCACCTTTATGCCTCTACTATACTATTTTGATTACTGTAGCTATGTAACATGTTTTGAAACTAGAAAGTGTGAGTTCTTTAGCTTTGCCCTTCTTTTTCAAGATTGTTGTGGCTATTTAGGGGTTTAGTGTTACCCTGTCATAGCTCATAGCAACCTCCAACTCTTGGGCTCAAATGATCCTCTTGCTTCAGTTTTTCTATTTTTAGAGACAGGGGTCTTGCTTTTTGCTCAGGCTGGTCTTTAACCCAGGAGCTCAAGCTATCCTCCTGCCTCAGCCTCCCAGGTGCTAGGATTACAGGCATGAGCCACTGCACCCAGCATCTATATGAATTTTAGAATGGTTTGTTTTTGTTTGTAGAAAATGTCAGGAATTTTATCCAAGAGAGATTACCTTGAATAGCTAGATCACTTTGGTCATATGGATACCTTAACAATATTGTCTTCCAGTTCATGTACTTGGGATGTGTTTCCATTTATTTATATCTACTTTAATTTCAGCAATGTTTTATAATTATCACTGTACAGGTATTTCAGTTCTTTGGTTAAATTAATTCTTAAGTATTTTATTCATTTAAATGCTAATGTAAATGGAATTATTTTTGTAATTTTCTTTTCATATTGTTCATTGTATGTAGAAATGGCAACTGATTTTTTTGTGTTTGTATCCTGTTACTTTTTTTTTGAGACAGAGCCTCAAGCTGTCACCCTGGATAGAGTGCCGTGGCATTGCAGCTCACAGCAACCTCCAATTCCTGGGCTCAAGCGAGTCTCCTGCCTCCGCCTCCCAAGTAGCTGGGACTACAGGCGCCCGCCATAACGCCCGGCCATTTTTATTTTGGTTGCAGCCGTCATTGTTGTTTGGCGGGCCTGGGGGCTGGATTCAAACCCGCCAGCTCAGGTGTACGTGGCTGGCGCCTTAGCTCGTTGAGCCACAGGCGCCGAGCCAAGGGAAACATTATTAAGAAAATCATAAGGAATAAAAATATATTTACTATTCATTAAGCAGAAGTGGATCATCATAAAGGTTTTCACCCTCTTCACACTGGGTGGGCTGAGGAGGAGGAGAGTCTTGATTTTGTGTGGACAGCATTGGTAGGAGAAAATCCACTAATGAATGAATGACCCCCCAAAAGAAATGAGAAAACAATTCCATTTACAATAGCATCAAGAGGGTAAAATACTTAGAGATAAATTCAGCAAAAGTATAAAACTTAACTCTGAAAGCTAAAAACTTGTTGGAAAAAATTAAAGTAAACAGAAAGACATTACATTTTCCTGGGCTGGAAGGCTGAATAGAGTTATGATGGCAATATTGACCAAATTGATCTACAGATTCAGTACAATCCCTATCAAACTCCTAGCTAGAATTTTTGCAGAAATTAACAAGCAGATCCTAAAATTCTTTTGAGAATTCAAGGGACTCCGAATAGCCCAAACAATCTTGAAAAAGAACAAATTTGGAAGACCCTTAATCTCCAATTCCAAAACTTAATATAAAGCTACAATAATCATAACAGTTTGGTAACAATCTAAGAACAGAAATACTGATCAATGGAATAGATCAAAAAAACTCTCATGTATTAAGGTCAATTGATTTTTGGTAAGGATGCCAAGATCATTCATGGGGGAAGAGTCTTTCCAACAACTGTGCTAGGACAACTGGATACAAAAGAATGAATCTGGACTTCTACTTCACATCACACACAAAATTAACTCAAAATACATCACAGACCTAAGTGCAAGAGCTAAAACTAAAAAACTCTACAAGAAAATACAGGAGTAAATCTTTATAATCTTGGGTAGATAAAAATCTTTTTTTTTTTTTTTTTTTTTTGAGAAAAGAGTCTCACTTTATATCCCATTGTAGAGTGCTGTCGCATCACAGCTCACAGCAACCTCCAACTCCCAGGCATAGGCAATTCTCTTGCCTCAGTCTCCCAAGTAATTGGGACTACAGGAGCCCGCCACAATGCCCGGCTATTTTTTTGTTGCAGTTTGGTCGGGGTCAGCTTTGAACCAGCCACCCTTGGTACCTGGGGCCAGCACCCCACCCACTGAGCTGCAGGCACCGCCCAATAAAAATCTTTTTAGATACAGTGCAATGGACAAAAAAAAAAAAAAATCAAGCCTTCATCAAAATGAAAAACTTTTGTTTTCCAAAGGATATAGTTAAGAGAAAGAAAACCTGTACAATGAGAGAAAATACAAAATGTATCTGATAAGAGACTCATCTCAAGCATGTACAAAGAACTCTTAGGACTCAGTGAATAATCCAGTTAAACTATGGACAAGGATTCTAATGGACCTTTCTGTAGAGAGGATATATACAAATCACCAATGAGTACCTGAAAAGACACCCAACACTGTCAGCCATAAGGAGCCTTATGGTAAATCAAAACCACAGTGAGAGGTAGCCACTCACCCACTTTATAGCCACTAGGATGGCTATTAAAAAAAGATGGATAACAAATGTCAGTGAAGATATGGAGATACACTGCTAATAATAATATAAAACGGTGCAGCTACTTTGGAAAACAAAGTTTAAGGTTAAATTACCTTAAAAGTTGTCAAATAGAGAAACATGTGACCCAGCAATTCCACTCTTAGATATAAACCCAAGAGAAATGAAAACACACATCCACCCGCAGACCTGTGCGCAGTGCTCCTAGTCACATCATTCACAACAGCCAACAAATGGAGTCTAAATGTTTATCAACTGATAAATGAATAAATAAAATGTAGTACATGTGTACGATTTTTTTTTTTTTTTTGCGACAGAGTCTCACTTTATCACCCTCAGTAGACTGCTGTAATGCCACAGCTCACAGCAGCCTCTAGCTCTTAGGCTTAGGCGATTCTCTGGCCTCAGCCTCCTGCGTAGCTGGGACTACAGGTGCCCACCCGCCACAATGCCTGGCTATTTTTTTGTTGCAGTTTGGCAGGATCCAGGTTTGAACCTGCCACCCTGAGTATATGGGGCCGGCGCCCTACTCACTGTGTGTATGATCTTATTCATTCACAAAAAGGAATTAAATATCATGCTACACCCTGGAGGAACCTTGGATCGCTATGTAAAATGAAAGAAGCCAAAGAAGACCACGTCTCATATGTTGCCTCTCACAGGAAGGCCTAGAGGGCTTCACGGATGTAAGCGCATTAGTGGCCGAGTAGCGTTGGGGAAATGAAGATTTATGGTTGATTGGTACCGAGGTTTCTTTTTGGGGTAACAAAAATGTTTTACAATTGAGAGTTACACAACTCTGGAAACACACTAAAAGCTGCTGAACTGCCCACTTTAAAAAGGTGGACGATGCCCCATTGAAGCTGGTTCATAAACTGTGCTTTGTGTTTACACCTCAGTCAACAGATGCTTGTGTTTGTAAACCAAGAAAGGAGGGGAATTAGATTTTTAAGTGATTTATCATCACTTAAACTTCTTATCATCAAGAAACTAGAGTTTGGGTTTTTAAGTGATTTAGCATTTAACTGGAAGTAATTAAGATGATAATACCCAGAAAGGAAACTCCAAGCAAACCGTTAACACTGGCTGCCCCTCCAGGGGATCACTGGCAGCCCAGGAACAGGCCTGACTTTTACTTTGTACTTTTGAATAATGTTTCAGCTATTTCTATCACATGCCTATCTTTACTTTTTAAAAATTTGTATCATTTGGCTTGGCACCTGTGGCTCAACGGTCTAAGGCGCCAGCCACATACACCTGAGCTGGCAGGTTTGAATCTAGCCTGGGCCCACCAAACAACAATGACGGCTGCAACCAAAAAAATGGCCAGGCATTGCGGCGGGCGCCTGTAGTCCCAGCTACTTGGGAGGCGGAGGCAGGAGACTCACTTGAGCCCAGGAATTGGAGGTTGCTGTGAGCTGTGATGCCACAGCACTCTATCCAGGGTGACAGCTTGAGGGTGACAGCTTCTGTCTCAAAAAAAAAAGAATGGCCCACATCACAAAGACTCAAAAGTTGCAGATGTTGGCATGGTTGTGGAGAGAAGGGAACACTTTTACACTGCTAGTGGGACTGCAAACTAATACAACCCTTTTTGAAGGAAGTATGGAGAATCCTCATAGAACTCAAACTAGACCTCCCATTTGATCCTGGGATCCCATTACTGGGCATCTGTCCAGAAGAACAAAAGTCATTTTACCATAAGGACATTTGCACTAGACTGTTTATGGCAGCTCAATTTACAATTGCCAAATTGTGGAAATAACCTAAATGCCCACCAATCCAGGAATGGATTAACAAGCTGTGGTATACATATACCATGGAATGCTATTCAGCCACTAAAAAGGATGGTGACTTTACATCTTTTGTATTAATTTGGATGGAGTTGAAATACATTCTTCTTGACTCAACGCCTATAGCTCAGCGGCTAGGGCGCCAGCCACATACACCAGAGGTACCTGTAGTCCCAGATACTTGGGAGGCTGAGGCAAGAGAATCGCTTAAGCCCAAGAGTTTGAGGTTGCTGTGAGCTGTGACACCACAGCACTCTACCCAAGGTGACATAGTGAGACTCTGTCCCCTCCCCCCAAAATACATTCTTCTTAGTAAAGCATCATAAGAATGAAGAAGCAGTGTGACTGTTCTTGGTAATGATTGCATTATTAGTTGTACAGTGCAACCATAGACAGTCACATACATCAAAACAGATGGTTCCTGCTGACAGGGTCTGTATAGCTATCAGATTTCTGTGTGATGGTTCCATACATGTTAAAGAAAAAAAGAATGAAGAAGCAAGAATCCACTATACTGAATTTTGATATGAGGACAATTGATGCTAGTACATAGTAGGGGAAGAGGAAATGGAGGAGAGGAGCGAGGGAAGCAAGGCGGGGTGTGTGGGGCCAGGGTGTGTAACACACCTCTTGGGGGTGGGACACTATATATTTTTTTATTTTTACATAGACATGTGTTTATTAGGTTTCCACTTTTTGCCTTCACAGAATTAAAAAGGCTTAAAATTTAATAACAATAACAATGTTTAAGATAAGGACTAGAAACAACCTTGTAAAGAATGAATGAAGATAAATACATTCAGAAAAGAAAACAGATGATTACTACATAAAAATATTAAGCAATATTAATAATAATAATGGAAAGAAAGTAACATTCACATTGTCAAATAAGAGTATGTTTATTATAGAATGCTTTGACTCTGAGGCTCAGTATGAAATCATCAGTTAACTTCTTATTTTTTTCCAAAGTCTCAAAAAATAGACAACTAATATTATATAAATGAAAGTAAAAAATAGTTTCAAAAAACAGATCATGCCAAATCTTATAGACAATAGAAAAAGAAGAAATATTTCAAAATCATTCTACTTGATCTGGATATATTGAAATTGGAGAAAATATATTGTTAATAAAGGGAAATTACAAACATATTTCACTTATAAATGAGGATGCAATATCCTAAACAACATATTGACAAGTTGAATTAAAAATTAATGTTTAAGTAATGTACTTTGGTGAGAATTAGCCATTATTTTCTTTCCCTCACCCCCTCCCTCCTTGTCTCTCTGTCTGCGGGTGAGACACTATTAATAGAGGGACTTCACCCTCTTCACCCAGCAAATTCAAGCAGTATAACCTCAATGATTCCCCAACAATAAAAAATAAACTGTGCTGTGTTTTCAGTCTCTGACATCAGAGTGCTCATTGTGTCAGCCTGTCCCACCACTGACAATGTTAACCTTAACCATGGGTCAGGATGATGTCTGCCAGTATCCTGCACTGGAAAGTCATAATTTTTGCCTTTGTAAATAATAGGTACCTTCTGGGGAAATAACCTAATATCTCACTCCCCATTGAGCCTCTACCTACCTCCACCTATCCATTGAAGAATACTGTATGAATCAACTGTTTTAGAATAATTGCCAAATATGATCTTTCTATTTCTATTATTGCATTTATTTATCTATTTATTTATTTTTTGAAACCTAGTCTCACTTTGTCACCCTTGGTAGAGTTCTGTGGCATCATAGCTCACAGCAAACTCCAACTCTTGTGCTCAAGCAATTCTCTTGCCTCTGCCTCCCAAGTAGCTAGGAATACAGGTGCCCGCCACAACACCTGACTATTTTTAGAGATGGGATCTCGCTATTACTCAGACTGGTCTTGAACCTGTGAGCTCAGGGAAATCTACCCACTCAGACTCTCAGAGTGCTTGGGATTATAGGTGTGAGCCACTGCACCTGGACCATTTATTATTTTTTGTTTGTTTGTTTGTGTTTTTGTTTTTTGTTTTTTTTTTGACAGAGTCTTGCTTTGTCACCCTTGGTAGAGTGCCATGGTGTCACAGCACACAGAAACCTCAAACTCTTGGGCTTAAGAGATTCTCTTGCCTCAGCCTCCCCAAGGTGGGAGGCACCTGGCACAACACCTGGCTATTTTTTAAGATGGGGGGGTCTTACTCTGGTTCAGGCTGGTCTCAAACTCGTGAGCTCAGGCAATCCACGTGCCTCAACCTCCCAGAGTGCTAGGATTACAGGCATGAGCCACCGTGCCTGACCTCTTTTTTTACTTTCTAGCACTACACAGTGTTTTTGGGCTCATCTAAAACTTTCCCTGGATAAGGAGAGAAGGAAACCAAGAGAGGCCACGCAGCAGGAGCACATGACTAAGGTTATTCCGAGGCCACACTGAAGTCACAGAAACCTGGTGATGAGATTTCCTGTTGGCATCACCACACTGCTTCTCAGGTGCTGCAGGGACAGTGAATGTATATCATGAACTTTCCCTGCGTTATGCCTATATTCTCTCAAGATTCAAAGTCCAGTTGGAAATATTCCACTTATTATCTCTCTTCAGCTGTGAAAAAGTGGGAAAGAAAATAAATATTGTGCAGTTTCCATGAAGGTGCTAGAGATCACCCTACCAATATTGTCCACGATGGGAGACTATCCAGAAAGAGGAAGATGATTTAAACCCTGGTGACCTACAACCCCTCCTCAAATATCTACTTCATAGTTAGGGAGATCAAGATACAGAAATAAGCAAAATGCAAAAGTTGGGAAGACTATGCACCAAACAAGTGATAAATATCTAATAAAACCTCCCTAGAAAAAGTCACCTATTTGTGTTGTGAACTACCATGGCCAGTTTCAAATGTGACATCACTGAACACATGATCAGGAAGAGATGTGCAGTGGCACACCATTGTACAGCATTCCCACCCCACAAAGACTAGAGATATAAATAACCTCAAGAGATCATAGTATAATGCAGTAAAATAATTAAGAAGTGATTAATTTTGAGAGTTTAGGCTCGGCACCTGTGGCTCAATGGGCTAAAGCACCAGCCACGTACACCTGAGCTGGCCGGTTTGAATCCAGCCCGGGGCCCGCCTAACAACAATGGTGGCTGCAACAAAAAAATGGCCGGACATTGTGGCAGGCGCCTATAGTCCCAGCTACTTGGGAGTCGGAGGGAGGAGACTCGCTTGAGCCTAGGAATTGGAGGTTGCTGTGAGCTGTGATACCACAGCACTCTATCCAGGGTGACAGCTTGAAATTTTTTTTTGAGAGTTTATCACCTTGGCTTTAATTCATTTAATTATAAGTTAATATAATTTAATTTTTAAGAAAAGTAGTGCTTAGTTTGAGCCCAACTAGGGATGCAAAACAACAAAACAAAACACAGTGTTTAACAACTTGCATGCATAATTCTGGAAAATTCAGCAATTGTTTCTCTCAAACCAATGTGAACTATCACACATTAATGCACCCAACCTGTCTCAGTGTTTTCTTCTGGGGGTTGAATTAAGATTAGGGAAGGCAAGCTTTTATTCAATTTTTTTTACTTATACACGATTTTCTTTTCTTTTTCTTTCTTTTTTTATTTTTTATTTTTTTGAGACAGAGCCTCAAGCTGTTGCCCTGGATAGAGTACGTGGCATCACAGCTCACAGCAACCTCCAACTCCTGGGCTCAAGCGATTCTCCTGCCTCCACCTCCCAAGTAGTTGGGACTACAGGCTCCCGCCACAATGCCCAGCTATTTTTTGGTTGCAGTCATCATTATTGTTTGGCGGGCCCAGGCTGGATTCAAACCTGCCAACTCAGGTATATGTGACTGGCATCTTAGCCACTTGAGCCACAGGCCCCGAGCCTTCTTCTTGTTTTTTTTTTTTTTTGTTTGTTTTTTGTGAGACAGAGTCTCAAGCTGTCACCCTGGGTAGAGTCCCATGGCATCATAGCTCATAGCAATCTCCAATTTTTGAGCTCAAGCAATTTTCTTGCCTCAGCCTCCCAAGTAGCTGGGACTACAGGTGCTCGCCACAGCACCCAGCTATTTTTTGGTTATAATTGTCATTGTATGGCAGGCCTGAATTCAAACCTGCCTGGTTGAATGTGGCTGGTACCCTAGCCTCTTGAGCTACAGGCGCTGAGCCTATACATGATTTTTTAAAATGGTAGCATTAGGAGTGTTTCTAAAAACTGTACACATGTTTACAAATACTTTTCAAAAAAAATTTTAAGAGACAGGGCCTCATTCTATTGTGCAGTGCACTCTTTCTGTAGTGTCATCATAGCTTGATCTTCCTGGGCTCAAGCAATCCTCCTCCCTCAGCCTCCTGAGTAGCTGGGACTATAGGAACATACCACTATGCCCAGCTAAATTTTGTGTTGTTTTTTGAGACGGAGTCTCAAGCTGTTGCCCTGGGTAGAATGCTGTGGCATCATAGCTCACAGCAACCTCCAACTCTTGGGCTCAAGCAATCCTCCTGCTTCAGTTTTTCTATTTTTAGTAGAGATGGTGGTCTTGCTTTTGCTCAGGCTGGTCTCGAACCCATGAGCTCTCAAACAATCCACCTTGGCCTTCCAGAGTGCTAAGATTATAGGCATAAGCCACCACTCCCGGCCTTTTTTCTTTCTTTCTTTCTTTTTTTTTTTGAGACAGAGCCTCAAGCTGTCGCCCTGGATAGAGTGCTGTGGCATCACAGCTCACAGCAACCTCCAATTCCTGGGCTCAAGCGAGTCTCTTGCCTCCGCCTCCCAAAGAGCTGGGACCACAGGCGCCTGCCACAACGCCTGGCCATCTTTTTTTTTATATATATAAGTCTATTTATTTATTTATTTTGCAGTTTTTGGCCAGGGGTGGGTTTGAACCCACCACCTCCGGCATATGGGGCTGGCGCCCTACTCCTTTGAGCTACAGGTTCTTACTATGTTGCCCAGACTAGACTCAAACTTGGGGACTCAACTGATCTTCCTTGCCTCACCTGCCAAGTAGTTGGGACTACAGGCATGCTCTACCACACTCAGCTAATATTTTATTTTTTTGTAGAAATAAGCTCTTGCTATGTTGCCAAGACTAGTCTTAACTCCTGGCCTCAAGCAATCCTCCTACCACAGCCTCCTAAAGTAAGTACTGAAATTATAAGTGAGCCACTGTGCCTGACTATACAATTTTTTTTTTCTTTGAGACCGAGTCTCACTTTATCACCCTCGATAGAGTATCGTGGCATCATAGCTCCCAGCAACCTCTTGGGCTCAAGCTGTTCTCTTGACTAAGCCTCCCAAGTAGCTGGGACTACAGGCACCTGCCACAATGCCCAGCTATTTTTTTTTTTTAGACATGAGGTGTCCTTCCGGCTCAGGCTGGTCTTGAACCTATGAGCTCAGGCAATCCACCTGCCTCGGCCTCCCAAAGTGCTAGGATTACAGGCGTGAGTCACTAAACTTGGCCCTGGCTATACAAATTTAACTTACAAAATGAATCCACATGTCGGCTCGGCACCTGTGCCTCAAGTGGCTAAGGCACCAGCCACATACACCTGAGCTGGAACGTTCGAATCCAGCCCAGGCCCACCAAACAACAATGATGGCTGCAACCATAAAATAGCTGGGTGTTGTGGTGGGCGCCTATAGTCCCAGCTACTTGGGAGGCAGAGGCAGGAGAATCGCTTGAGCCCAAGAGTTGGAGGTTGCCATGAGCTGTAATGCCTCAGCACTCTACCCAGGGCAACAGCTTGAGGCTCTGTCTCAAATTTAAAAAAAAAAAAAAAAATCCACATGAACCCCTAGGATCTGTTAAAAAAAAAAAAAAAGGAAAGAAAAGGAAGGAAGGAAAGAAAGAAAGAAGGAGGAAGGGAGGGAGGAAGGAAGGGAAGGAATCCACAGAAAATTTGGTTCTTATTTCTCCCCCCTCAGTTGAGAGCATTGTTAGCTGGCTTCCCTGACCATTGTCACAACTCCTCCAACTGAGTTAGGAACAAGGCTGCCAAATCATGATCTCTAAAACACACACACACAAAAGGTGGGGCCTGTGGCTCAGTGGGTAGGTGCCAGCCCCATATACCGAGGGTGGCAGGTTCGAACCTGCCTGTCTCAAGAACCTGTCTCAGCCTCCATAGAAGCTGGGACTACAGGTGCCCACTACAACACCCAGAATATCATTCTATTTTTGGCAAAGAATAGCTCTCTCTCTCTCTCTTGCTCAGGCTGGTCTTGAACTCCTGACCTCAAAGGTTACCCCCACCTCAGCCTCCCAGAGTGCTAGAATTACTAGGATTACTCTGGAAGGCTAAGATTACAGGTGTGAGCCACTGTGCTCAGTTAGTTCTTTTCTTGTGATGTGTACACATATTTTTGGCGTCCTTTGTATAACTTTGATTGTGTTAGAGTTTTCAAAATCTTCAGTCACATTGAGTATGAACTCTCAGGCAGGATTTTAACCTAACCTTCTGTCCAAACACCCTCCATTCCTCTAGCACAGCGGTTCTCAACCTGTGGGTTGCGACTCACAGGAACTGTATTAAAGGGCCACGGCATCAGGAAGGTCGAGAACCACTGCTCTAGCTCCTGCCTGTGTCTCAGGAGAGGGACATAAAAATCCTTCCATAAAGCCTATGTTCATGGTGGCTAAGGGTCTGTAGGGGAGGACATAGTGTCAGGCGCTAGAACCTGCTTCTGTCATAGCAACTCTGGTTCTATTTCACATATTCCAGGTAAAATTGCATTTGCTTAAAAGCAAACAGTTGAAATGAACTGCTTTAGTCCAACAGGATGGCTCATCTCAGTCAAGGACTCTCAGTCTGCATGATTCCTTTAGGTATCTCCTTTGGCTTGACTTGAAATGGTGTTTACTGCACATTTGCCACGTGCCAGGCACTGGAGACAAAGCACTGGATGAGTGTTCTTCCTCAGAGGTTTACAATTCACAGGAGTGAAAATCAATATTTGAAGAAATTAAGGAACATTATCTTTTCTCTTTTTTCCCCTCACCCACCCTTCAAAGTTTATCACAAATGCCATAAACTTTTTTTTTTTTTTTTGAGACAGAGTCACACTGTGTTGCCCTTGGTAGACTGCAGTGGCGTTACAGCTCACAGCAAACTTGAACTCATGGGCTTAAGTGATTTTCTTGCCTCAGCCTCCAAGTGGCTGGGACTATAGGTGCCCGCCACAACGCCTGGTCATTTTTGTTGTTGTTGTTGCAGTTGTCATTGTTGTTTTAGCTGGCCCAGGCTGGGTTCGAACCTGTCAACTTTGGTGTATGTGGCTGGCGTTGTAACCACTATGCTACAGGCACTGAGCCTCAAATGCCATAAACTTTATAAAATCTTTTTGTCTGCCTTATCTGTTAACCAGAACTCCCTTTTCCATGTGAATTTTTGTGTGTGGAGGATGGTAATTGTTTTTACTTATTCCCTCACCTTCTTATGGTAGTAACTGGAACATTTTGGGGGAAACCACCCCCCTCTCCCTCTCAGCTCAGCGGTTTCCAGTTAGTCTCCAGAAGTGGGCAAGTGACCCAGGCCAGGCTCACAGAACCCTCTTAACCACAGTGATTGGTTCAGCTCTGTCTACTTCCAGCAAGAATGATTGGTTGGGGATAGGTGAATGATTGGTTGGGGATAGGTGAAATAGCACACAATGAATCCCAGACATGTATAGGACCCTCAAGAAACAGATGCTCTCTTTTCAGCTGAATTTAGGTCTGTAAATATGTAGACCCAGAATTTGGGGCAGCAATTTTGTTCCACTGTGGAGAGTGATGCCACCATGGAGGAAAGTAGAGCAAAGTCGTAGGAGGAGACTGGATCCTTGTGACACTCAATGTCTGGGTCTAAAGCCTGACCCCTAGACATTTCAGTTCCATAAGCCATTTCAGTTCCAAATCCCCCCTTTTGCTGAAGTAATTGTAAGTCAGCTTTTACAAAAGAATATTGTATAATTTGCCACAGCAGAGAAATTCTAACCTGGATTCTCTAAAAGCAAAAGGCTGAAAAATCTCTGGGCCCAGTCATTCCACTAGCAGCTCCACCCTTTCTCAAGTTCTCAGTGAGTTCTGAAGCCTCCAAGAGATCCATCCTTTCAGGTGTGTCCTGTGTGGTTAGCAAGCTAGCCCTCTGCCATTTTCTTCTCTCCTCCTGGGCTATCTAGGAGAGAGAAAGGAACCCTATTGTTGCAGAAGCACAGTGGTAACCTTGTCTCAGCCACCCAGCAAAGCAGCTGAGCAATTGTACTGGGGTGGTGGAAGTCCTCTTTCTCCTAAGGCACTTAAGGTCTGAGTCCAGGGAGCTGACACTGCTGGTGTCCCATCCAGGGGCATGAAGGTGCTGCACCTGCTCCTTTATCTTTATAATTCCACTTATGGGGCATTTGCCTTGGCCAGGCACTATGCCAGGCATTTTGTACTTTCTTTCTTTCTTTTTTTTTTAGTCTCACTTTGCTACCCTTGGTACAGTGTTGTAGCAGCGTGGCTCACAGGAACCTCTAACTCTTGGGCTAATCTCTTGAGTCAGCCTCCCAAGTAGCTGGGACTACAAGTGCCCACCACAATGCCCGGCTATTTTTTTTTTTTGTAGTTGTCATTGTTGTTTGGCAGGCCTGGGCTGGGTTTGAACCTGCCAGCCCTGGTGTATGTAACTGGTGCCCTAGCTGCTTCGCTACAGGCGCCAAGCCATTTATTTTTTCACTTTCCCTCCCTCCCTCCCTCCCTCCCTTCCTTCCTTTCTTTTTCCAAGACAGAGTCTCACTTGGTCACCTTGGTAGACTACCATAGCATCATAGTTCACAGCAACCTCAAATTCTTGGGCTTAAGCGATTATCTTGCCTCAGCCTCCCAAGTAGCTGGAATTACAGGTGCCACTACAATGCCTGGCTATTTTTTAGAGATGGGGGTCTCTCTCTTGCTCAGGCTGGTCTCCAACTCGTGAGTTCAGGCAATCCATTCCCTCGCCTCCCAAGTGCTGGCATTACAGGCATGAGCCACTTTGCCTGCCCCCACTTTTTACTTTTTTAAAATTTCAGACTAATAGGAGGGTACAAACTATTAGGTTACAGTGTTTTCATTTGTTAGGCAAAGTACCTGTTGTTGTAGTTGTGTCACATACCTAGGAGGTGTGCCCATTAGGAGGGAGGACACAGACACCCCCTTCCCCTCTTCTCCTCTCCCTCTCTCCAACTTGACTTGAATTAAGTTTTTATCTTGTGCAGGCCTGTATTATTTCACCTACTGGCTTCATATTAGTATTGAGTACATTGAGTACTTGCTTTTCCATTCTTGTGATTCTTTACTTGTGTTTCAACTCCATCCAGGTTAATGCAGAAGATATAAAGCCTCTATCTTTTTTATGGCTGAATAGTACTCCACGGTATACATATACACAGTTTGTTAGTCCATTCCTGGGTTGATGGGCACTTGGGTTGTTTCCACATCCTGGCGATTTTAATTGAGCTCTATAAACAATCCAGTGCAAATGTCCTTATGATAAAATGATTTTTTTTCCTTCTGGGTAGATGGCTAGTAATGAGATTGTGAGATCAGATGGAACGCGCTGTTTCTATATGTGATCCTCGTAGCAACTTGAGGAGTGGGAATAATTGCAGTATCCTTGTTGAACGGATGAGAAAACAAACTGGAAAGGTCAATGACTTCCATGATTATTCAGGGAATACCAAGCCTCCCGAGCTGTTGACTGAAAAAGTAAGGTGCGGACTGTCTGAGCTGAGGTTTCAAGAGGAGCTTAAGCACAGCCCCAAGAATTATAGTCACTAAGAACGGGTGGATATCTGTGGTAGGGACTCTAAGTTGGGAGAGAGACGAAGAACTGACATTCGGCATTGTAGAAAGTTCAAACAGTCGCTTCAGAGGCTGCCTTGGGGTGAGGCTGGGCATAGTCCCAGAGCCCGGCTGACCCAGAATGTGCACGCGGCGTGTCATGTAGCCACGGGGATTTTTCCCGGAGTCGGCTTGCCAGGTGGGGGTGGTTGGTGAGGCGGGGCTTCCTTGGATCCGCCCCTGCTCAGGTGAGGCGCTCGCGACCAGAGCCGGAAGGGGAGACGCGCCCCCGCGCTGAGGTACAGGGTCCCCGGGCGCTGGGGTTGTCGGGCGAGGTTTGCTTGGCGCCCTAGGACTGGCCGGACGTACTGGGCCTGTGGCGGGGGTGGAAGAGCAGGGTACCGCGCCCTGCCCGGCCCAGGTGTCGTCTCCGGGGGCGGAGTTCGGGAACTAGGCAGCGGGAGATTCCCGGCCAGACTGGCGGGCGGGCTGAAGCAAACGAGAGCTGGCAGGGCCAGGCGGCGTGGGGAGTGCACAGGACAGGCAACGGCGCAGAGCTGCCAGTATGTTCTCCCGAAACCACCGGAGCCGTGTCACCGTGGCCAGGGGCTCCGCCCTGGAGATGGAGTTCAAACGCGGCCGCTTCCGACTCAGCGTCTTCAGCGACCCGCCGGAGGTGAGCGACGCGCGCCCCTGCCTTCACTCTGCTCTCTCCCGCAGCCTCGGCCGCCTCGGCGTCGGCGCTCGCACCGGGGGGCGGAGACGCAGCGGTCTGAGTACCAAGCCTCCCGAGCTGTTGACTGAAAAAGTAAGGTGCGGACTGTCTGCGCACTAATAGGATCTGTGCTGCCCTACACATTCCCTGGTTTGGTTAGGGTGATTGGCGTCTATAAAAACTCCGGGTTGGCCTCAATTTGAGGGTCCCCACATTGTGCTTGAGCCCCCTCCTGGGCGTCCTCGGGCCAAGGGCTGCTAGGCCGGCAGCTACACTCAGACTCTTGGCCTGGGCGCCACGGGGACTTCAGTCGCCAGCCCCATCCTGCAACCTGTCTCCACCGTCTGGGCCAGGCACTGTCACCAGTCTGCATTTCTGGGCCAGGTCTACCTGCTTGGAGAAAGCCTTTTTCAACAGCTTCTGTGTCCCTGAAGGGGTAGGGGAGTTTTAACTCTTTGGGGTTATTTTCCACACACCCAAATTCTCCGCCTCTTTTCCAAGGGCTTAACAGGAGCCTAACCTCTGGGCTCAGAGTTTCCTCCCCAGTGCATCCGTCCACAGGTCTGAGCCCTACCCTAACTGCCTAAAGAGGCTCATGTGGGGCTGAAGGTGTGTGCTGAGCTGGAACTGAGAGGGCGAGTAGCTACCCCAAGACTCTTTTGTCCCTAGGGTCAGCTTTACACTTGCCCAAGAACATTTCCAAACTCTCCTTCCATCTGGGGCCTGGTAAGGGTTAAGGGAGGTGGGCTTTCTTCCTTCCCCCTCTCCCCTTGGGCTGGGATTCCAAGCCTGGCTTCTGCCCTTTCCCTCCAGCCTGCCCAGAACAAAGGCCCTTTCACACTCTTGTCCCAGTGTCCCAGGCCTTCTCTGACTCAGAAGCTAGTGGCCTGGGGGAGAGTTCATTTGTCGTGTACCCCACCCTTAAGCAACTTTGCCTGAGGAACCCGCTTGGGGCCAGCGAGGCTGGGGGACAGAGGAGGGGCTTGTGAGATAGCACCGCCCCTGAGATCCGCGGGGCCTTTGGGGGCCATCGCTGAGGAGCCAGGGCGGAGCCGTAGAGCCCAGCAGCCGCCGTGCGGAGTGTGACTCCGTGGGCCTGGTGTGGAGGGGGGCAAAGCTGCAGCTGGCTGGGAATCGGGGCTGGTTTCCTGTCTGGAAGGGAAGGGGCCTGCAGAGGGGAGCGGGGGCAGCGGCAGACAGGCACACCCCTGCTTTCCTCCCTCCTCCTCCTCCCTTCTGCTGGAAAAGCGAGGTAATTGGGAACCCAGGGTGGAGCGGGCTGGATGGGCGCCCCGAGTTGGAGGGGTGGCTCGGGAGGCTGGGCCTCATTACCAACTCACCCCTTTGTCCCACTGCTTGGGCTTACTCTCCCTAATCCTCTCACCTCTCTTGCTCTTTCTAACTTTCTCAAACTAAGCCTGAACCCCTTTCCAAAAGCTCCAACCTCTTGACACACTCCACGATTCTGTAGAACCTGCATGAGGCGTCCTTTCCCTGCCCCCTTCCAGCTGTGCCTGCCCCTCACTGCCCTCTCGGCACACAGATTCTCTGTTCGCGGGACCCGGGCTGTGGGCGGGGGCTGGGGAGGGGCCAGGGTCGGAATGAAAGGGCCTTTTTCTTCCACAGCTGGGAGAACAGCTGCCACCAAAGCAAGACAGGACACTGTGTGCCTAGAGCCCTCTCTGCAACTGGCCTTGTCTCCTGGGACCCCACTCATCTTCACCTTACTTTCCTTTCCTCCCTTGCCTGGCTTCCCTGGGGGGCCTTGGACAGCAGTAGGCGAGGAAAGTTTCACAGCAGCAGGAGTAACAGGAGTAATAGTAACAGGAGTGGACCGGGCAGCCTCTGTCCAAACTCTGGTCACTTCTTTCAAGACTGAGGGAACAGTGGGAGGAGAATTGTGGGACTATCTGCCCCCTCCTATAAGGGAAAGGGCACTGGGGGGGGGGGCACAGAGATGCAGGACAGATTGCACATCCTGGAGGACCTGAATATGCTCTACATTCGGCAGATGGCACTCAGCCTGGAGGTAATGCCCCCACCCCTGGAGTACATACCTCCTCTGCTTGCATCCTAGCCCCTGACTCTTCCTTGCCTATCCCTGCTGGGGCAGAGGGTGGGGAGAGTTGTGTGGGTAGAGGGAGAGGTGGTTTTGTGTACCCTGTATTGGGTGCTGTGTGTGGACTCAGGTGTAGTTCTGCTGATCAAAGACTTATGTTGGCAGCAGGGTCTTCACATCAATTTCTGGAACTTTTGTGGGTGGATGTGGCACAAGGGCTCTTTTTAGGAATAGGTCAAAGAGTGGAGTTCAATGTGAGAGAACTTTGCAGGAAGGATATAGCTTCAAGAAGACTGGGCTAGGAATAAGGATTCTGCTGGCCCTAGAGATGGCAGGGAGCTGTTTAGTCATTTATTTATTCTTAAACACATCTATTGAACATGTTTTATGTGCTAAGCTCCTTTCTACAACATGGGATACCTCAGTGAACAAGACAGAAAAGGTCTATTGCAGTGAGAGAACACACAATAAACATGCAAACACATAAATACCACATAGTGAAATTATGTTGGAAGTGGGGATGTAATCAAAATCAGGCAGGGAAGGCAGCATTAGATATGGAGATGGGAGGGGCAACTCTGTGAGGGGCTCTTTGAGCTGAGACCAGAAGGATCTAAAGATAGCCTTCAAATATGGAGATTGGAGGAAGGGCTTTCTACACAGAGGGCATAGCAAGGGCAAAGGTCCTTAGATGGGGATAAGGGTGATACATTTGTGGGAAGTAAGAGAGCCAGTGTGGCTGGAATGTAGTAGTTGGGGTAGAGCTGAGGGGCAAGGGCAAGATCATACAGGACCTTTAAGGCCATGATAAGGCACTAGGATTTTACTTTAAGTGTGATATTGAGCCATGGAAAGGATTTAAGCAGGAGAATGACTCATCGGATGTTTTTAAATGATGGCTTCTATGGTGAGTAGCCTGAGTGGGGAGTGGAGAATGGGATGGCAAGAGAGGTAGCAGAAGATCACCAGGTGGGAGTTGTTATAGGATAGGTGAGTAAACCTGGTGGTGTGGATTAAAATGCTTGTGGTGGAGATGGTGAGAAACCATGGGGCTTGTGGATGGATTAGATGTGAGGGGGAAGGCAAAGAGAGAACTTCAAGATGATTCCTAGGTGTGTGGCTGAGCAACCAGGCAGTGTGGCCCTTTACTGAGATGTGGAAGATGGAGGAAGATGTAGAAGTGACTCACTGCACCAGGCAGGGTATTCCTTTTGAGAGAATTGGGAGGCGGGACTAGAGTTTAGGTCAGGAATGGCAGTTTATTGCACCTGTGCTGCCCCCTCGAGCCCCACCCCACTCCCTGAATCTTAGTAGACTAGTTAATCATGGCACTCTTTTCCAATGAGCCCAGATGAGCCCTAAGAATCTTTCTCAACACAGTGCAAGTTGTGTTCTTCATCCAGGCACCAGCCAGAGGCAGGAGTCCTGGTGTGGTTTCATCTGCATCAGGAGGGGCACCCTTGTCTAATTTGCTTGCCTGGAGAGGGTCACCATTTTCTTATTTGCAGAAAAGTATTCAGTGAACATGTTGGGACTCTGACACAACCTAATTCTCCTGTGTTGGCATGTGAGATTAAACCTATTTGCCACTATCCATGTTACTGGTTACATATGGCTATTTAAATCTTAACTTTAGTTAATTAAAATAAAACATTTAGTTCCTTAGTTGCTCTAGCTGTATCTCAAGTGCTGGATGGCTACTGAACATTTCCATCGTCACAAATTTTATTAGGCAGAGTGGGTCTAGGTATGTAAATGTTTAAATGCTGCATCCTGTTCTCCTCTAAACCAATGTAATATTTTTCCGTTGGTAGCCTGCCCACATTCTTGGGCAGAGGAGGGGCCTAGTTTTCACTTTGGTCGCCTCTTCTATAGCCCTGGTTGAGGGTCCTGTGTTTATTCACTACCAAGTTCATCAGTTCCTCAAAAGAGAAACCTATTGATGTTTCAGTGATTGGCAAAAGAGGTAATCATGGGAGGATACATCCAAGAGGACTTTTAGGGGGAGGCAACTTAAGCTGTAAATAAAGGGGAAGTAAAAGTGAGAGAAAATTGATTTTTAAATATTGGCACAGTGGCTCATGCCTATAATCCTAGCACTCTGAGGAGGCTGAGGCTGGAGTATTGCTTGAGGCCAAGAGTTCAAGATCAGCCTGAGCAAGAGCAAGACCCCATCTCTATTAAAAATGAAACAGAAAAATGGGTGGTGCCTGTGGCTCAAAGGAGTAGGGTGCTGACCCTATATGCCGGAGGTGGGGGGTTCAAACTCAGCCCTGGCCAAAAACTGCAAAAAAAAAAAAAAAACCCCAGAAAAATGGCTTGGTGCTCATAGCTCAGCAATTAGGGTGCCAGCCACATACACCGGGGCTGGCATAACCCAGCCTAGACCTGTTAAACAACAATGACAGCTCCAACAAAAAGCCAGGCATTGTGGCAGGTGCCTGTAGTCCCAGGTACTCGGGAGGCTGAGGCAAAAGAATCGCTTAAGTCCAAGAGTTTGACGTTGCTGTGAGCTGTGATGCTGCTACACTCTAGCAAGGGTGACATAGTAAAATTCCATCTCAAACAAACAAACAAACAACAACAACAACAAAACCAGAAAAAATTAGCCAAGCATAGAGGTGGACACCTGTTGTACCAGCTATGTGGGAGACTGAGACAGGAGGATTGCTTCAGCTCAGGAGTTTGAGATTTGTAGTGAGCTATGAAGATGCCACTGTACACCTAGCCCAGGTGACAGAGGCAGACCCTGTCCCCCCTCTCCCCCACAAAAAGAAAAACAAAATGTCAATTTGTGCTAGGCCCAGGTAGAGCTAGGACTTTCCCATTTAATTCTCAAACAATGCTATGAAGATAGAATGTTTCCCAGTTTACAAACCGAGGCTCCAAAGGTTAAATTCTCACAGCTTGTCAAGTCCCTAAACCAGCATTTGAACTTAGCCCTGGAGGTTCTGAAGGGAACAGAAGGTGATGAGAAGCAAAACAGGAAGTCAGGGACAGAAGAGTGGGAGTGTGTAGGGCATGTCCACAGAGGGCCTAATGTGTGCTGGAGCTTCTGCCCATGACTCAGCCTCCTTCAGTCCCTTGGGATCTGACCCAGGTCTGCTGACATCCAAATCTGGGCTCTTTCCCAGGAGAGAGAGTGTGTGTGTGTGTGTGTGTGTGTGTGTGTGTTGGGGGTGGTGGTGGTAGTTAATACTTCCTTCTTGGGAAGAAGGTGTGTGAGGAGGGGCAACAAGGAACTATCTCTGGGGTGGGGAGATGGGTAAAGCACTAGGATCTTGAGTTTGAGCCAGGATTCCTGAGATCCTGTGCAGGAAAAGGTGGGAGCCAGTTTTCTATGGTGCTTTGGGCTATGGGAAAATAGATTTGGGGCTGGAGGGGGAGGTCCCACTTGTCCAGGCTGAGCCTAGTGACCTCTCTAGGCCCCAGTTTTCCCCTTTATACATTATCCACCCCCCACCCCCACCCCCATACTCCCAGGCAGGAGATCACCTTGGAGGGCAAACGCTACATGGGTGGGGCCTTCTAGAACTGGAACACAGCGCAAAAGCCTGGAGGCCCAGAGCCCCTTCCAGGGCGCTCCGGATGCTGGGAAGATCCCATCTTGTCGTGAGGGGGTCCCATGCTTGTACTGCCTGTTGCCGGCCAAGTGGCTGGAGGGACCGCCTGCGCCCCAGCGCCCCTCAGTAGCTCTCGCGGCAATTGGGAGCTGATGTCACCAGCACCCTGCGCGCTGCGGGCGGAGGCGGTGCCGCTAAGCCGGCGCTCTGGTCCCGCCGCCAGTGCAGCTCCCAGGATCGCTCACTGCTGCCCTGCCTCGCTGCTACACGCGCAATGGACAGGGCTAGGGAAGGATCCGTGAGTGCTGGGACTGGAACAAGGCCAGCCAGGAGGGGGCTTGAGGATGCTCTGTGTCCCACTTCTCCCCAGTTCTCACCTGTTTGGTTTGTTTGTGGTGGAAGCTGGGTGCAGACTAGGGCAAGGGGTTGGCAAGTAGCGGGGTTGTTTGTGGTGGCAGCTGGGTGCAGATGGTGGGGGGCGGGGGGAGAGAGGCGTTGGCAAGAAGAGAAGCTTAGCAGAGACAGGACCCTAGTACAGACAGACAAAGCTAGTGTAGGAGGACCTGTGTAGTCTGGGAGGCCTTCCTGATGAAGGGGGCTTTGAGAATGGGTTGGCCTATTTGGAAAGGGAAACAGGTAGATGGTACTGCAGTGAAGGTGATAAAAATCAGGCCTACCCTTGTGTCCAGGAAATAGTGAAGGGAGAAATCTGTAGGCAGGTTGGACAAGGTTTTTGGAAGAGGGAGTTTGATGTGTTCCTGCTAGAGACTTGAAGGTTGGAGCCACTAGGGACAGAAGCAAGGGCACAGGGTTTAGAGGAGAGCTAGTAGGAGGAAAAAGACAGTTCGGGGTGGTCATTCAGTCCCCTCCTCTAAGTGAGAGGCTCAACTTACCTTTTTTCCTGAATGGATCTGTGTGGTGTGTCTGAGTTAGTCTTCTATCTCCTCTCCCCATCACCTCAGCCAGAAGCAAATAGTGAACAAGATTATGCCATGACATGGCACTTATGGAGCAGCCATTAATGCGTGCATCTCTCACCTCCTAGCTGGATTTTAAATGTAGAGCCTTAGACAGCACAGGGATGCTCCAGTGTTGACTGGGAGGATACTACTGTTGCCAAAGTAGCATCATTAAATAAGCATCCTCACCTTTCATGTATACCACAAGATAGGTGTGTGCTAAGAGCTTTATGTCCCTGTCTCACTGAATCCTCACAACCCTAGGATGTGAGGGCCCTGAAATGGTGGGAGCTATTAACATTCCCATTTTACAGATGACAAACCCAACACTTAGGAAAGAAGGTTGCTCCTTTCTGAGAGAATGTTCCTGAGAATCCTGGTGCCTCTCATAGTGCTTCCCATCTGGTCCTTATGCCCAGCCTGCAGCCCCTCCCTCTTGGACCACCTAGCTTCTCACTTCTCATCCCCATCCTTGTCTCTGATCTTACCTCCCAAGCTCAGAGGGCCAGGTGGTGTTGGATCCCCTAATTTGAGATATATATGGGGTTCTGTGCAACATGGGTGAACCATGTAGGTGGTACGTTCCTCCACTGATCCCTTGCCAATTACATGTCCCCCTATCACTTAAGTCCAGGGGATAACCTTGGATTGCCTTTTCCTGTTGTCCATTCCCTTTAGTTCATAGTTCTTAGCCCTAGAGGCACTTGCCTCAGAATACCCTGGGAAGTTTTCCAAATATGCACATGCCCAACTCTTAGACAGTCTTATTCTGAAAGTCTTAGGTGGGGCCTGGTAATTCTAACTCCTAAAATATATTTTTTAAAGGCAACATGATTTCCAATAATATAGAAGGGTACATACATGTAAAGTATGATAAATCTGTTTTCCGTTCCTGGCTCCTGGGTCCACAACCCACTGCTATTTTATACATATACATACATATCTCTGTATATATCATGCACAAATGGTAGTTTATTCTGCTTTCTTTTCTTACATCATTTATTTTGGAGATTATTTCATATTTGCACACATCTACCTCATTCTTCAATGTCTGCAATGTTACATGGTATAGACTTGCTGAAACTTATTGCCTTATTGAAGGACTTCTAATTTTAGTGTTTAAAACATGCTGTTAGGTGGCTTGGTGCCTGTGGCTCAGCAGGCTAAGGCGCCAGCCACGTACACCTGAGCTGGCGGGTTCGAATCCAGTCTGGACCCACCAATCAACAATGACGGCTGCAACCCAAACAAAAATAACTGGGCGTTGTGGCGGGCACCTGTAGTCCCAGCTACTTGGGAGGCGGAGGCAGGAGACTCGCTTGAGCCCAGGAATTGGAGGTTGCTGTGAGCTGTAATGCCACGACACTCTACCCAGGATGACAGCTTGAGGCTCTATCTCCAAAAAAAAAACAAAACATGCTGTTAGGAATATTTTTGTGCATCTAGCTTTGCCCAGTTACACGTGTAAACTGTATGTGTAGGATAAACTCCTAGATACGGAAGCTGGAACAAAGGATATGTGACTTTGTGGTTTTCATAGATTTTTCCAAACTGTGCTCAAAAGGGGCTGGAACCATAGGCATGCACCTTGGCTCTCAACAACAAAGTTTCTCTGGTTATTCTTGGGCAATTGAGGTTGAGACCCTATGCTTACTCTTAAATTGCCTAAAATATTAGTTTCTCATCAATTTCTCCCAGATCACAGCTCATCTGGGGCCTGGTGAGGTACGGGGGTTGCTTCAGCCTGTCCCCTGACTGACATTTCCTCCTCTCCCTTTCTGATCCTGGCTAGGACACAGAGTTGCAGAGGAAGCTGGACCATGAGATCCGGATGAGGGAAGGGGCCTGTAAGCTGTTAGCAGCCTGTTCCCAGCGAGAACAGGCTCTGGAAGCCACCAAGAGCCTGCTAGTGTGCAATAGCCGCATCCTCAGCTACATGGGTGAACTACAGCGGCGCAAAGAGGCGCAGGTGCTGGGGAAGACAGGCCGGCGGTGAGCAAGGGGGAAATCATGACCTCAATGGGACCAGGAGCCCCTGTGGGTGGTGGTGGTATAGCCTGTATATGGAATGTAGACCATCCTGAAGAGGACGTCCCGGTGAAGCCTTGTCCAGGGCCTGGAGGAGACACTGGTGTTTTACCACCTCAGTGTGTTGCCAGAGGTGCACTAGTGATTCAGGAAAGCCAGTGTGAAATTCTGGCAGCCTGAGGGGTAGTAGGTAATACAAAAACACTAATTTGCTAAGCCCTGCCTGTGATCCAGAGAGTCTATCTATTCAGCTTTTACAAAACTAAATTTTCTCAAAGCCAGTTCACCAAATGGTCAGTTTACCACAAACTGACAATAGTTTGTTATATCTGGGGTTCACCATGAGAGAAAGGGATTGGGAAAGAAAATTAATAAAGAACCAGTTAACCCACTTAAGTTAGATCATGCATTCTAAAGGGCTCAGCTTCTGGATGTAAAACACAAGTACACTGACATTAGACTGTTGATTAGATTCATCTATGGTGAGATAGTTGAGGTGATGCTGTGGTAAGACTAAAATGTTGGAGAATTTGGCAAATTGATCATTTGAAGATTGACCATTTTTGATATATTGGTCACTTGGAGAACTGGCTTCTACATCTGTCTCTGGCAGTGGTTTGCTTGCCCCATTGTGGCTGATGGGGAGATAGTCCTAGCCCTTCACTGGTATGGTGCCCATCTCAGCCATGAACGCTAATACAAGGCAATGCTGCCAGGAGCTCACCCATGAAGCCACCAAGAGAAGGCAGGAAACCCATTGTACAGTTAGAGGAAGGCTAGAGGAAGGGCAGGCAGGCAAGGGGTAAGCCTTGCCTGTGAGTGTGCTGCCTCCTAGGAGATGGCCATTGACAGGCTCTGCCCTGCCTCAGTCCCCACACAGCTTAGGCAATATGATTTCAGGTTTACCCCAAGTCCCTGGCAACTAAACACATTGCTATTAGTGCCACATCATTTAGCTTAAAGGCATACTAAGCCAATAATTACATTAGTGGCATTATGAATAAGTACAAATAAACTGTCACTTTAGGAGAGAGAGACATGCTTGGTGAAAGTCCTGATGATGGGTGGGAGGTGAGGAAGGGTGTGTGTCTGGGGGCCTTTCAGTAGGGGACTATAGAACTTGGGACACTGGCAGGGTACAGCACATCTGGCCGGGGGAAAAAGAAGAGGTCAAAGCTACAGGGAAAGGAGAGTGGTCTATGGCAAGAGGAATACAAATGTTCCCTTTGGATTTTCTTTTCTTTTTTTTTAAGACAGAGTCTCACTCTGTGCCCTGGATAAAGTGTTGTGTCATGATAGCTCACAGACTCCCAGGCTCAAGAGATCCTCTTGCCTTAGCCTCCTGAGTAGCTGGGACTACAGGTCCACACCATAACACCCAGCTAGTTTTTCTATTTTTAGTAGAGATAGGGTCTCTTGCTCAGGCCAGTTTTGAACTCCTGAGCTCAAGCAATCCACCCATGTTGGCGTCCCAGAGTGCTGTGCCTCGCTACCTTCTCATGTTTTGTTTCTTTCATCAAACACAAATTATTTTCTGATTGACCCAGTACCCTATTATACTAAGAAGCTGATGAGATAGTAGAAATCAGCAGCCTCACTATTGTTAAAAAGGAAAGGCTGCAAACCCCTCTAAGCCCAGGGTTTAATAGAAAAGAGCCCATTAGCCTCTCTGCAGGCACCTGTCCCAAAGCCCCATTTGTCTCTTGTAGGGGTTTGAAGAGGTAGTCAGGGTGGGTTCTTGGAGGGCAGCAGCCCTGAGCTTACATATTGTGAGGCTAAAGTGTCCCCAAGCCTGGCAAACTACTGGGTGCAATGGACAATTCTCACTCACAGTCCCTCAGCCTTGCTGTTAGCCTGGGAACTTGGGGGCTGAGACCCTGGGACCAAGAGGATCCTAGAGTCCTTGGAAATAGAGCAAAGGGGAATAGTATAGTAAGGCCAGGTCAGGACATTGCGCCTTATCTACAGGCCTTCTGACAGCAGCCCACTTGCGGAGCGCTCTCCCTGCCGAGGCCGCGTCTGCATCTCCGGTAAGCACAGTCACCCTAGGTGCTGGCACCCCTGGCCCTACCACACAACCTCCTGCCCCATCTTAACATTTATTCCTGCCCTTCTGCTTCTTAGACCTCCGGATTCCACTCATGTGGAAGGACACAGAATATTTCAAGAACAAAGGTGGTGAGTTCCACACACCCTGAGACAAATTCAGAGACATGACCTTGAGGTAGGAGGCTCTTGTGGAGCACATTTTTATCAATTTTGTTCTTTGTCCTCAGACTTGCACCGCTGGGCTGTGTTCCTGCTACTGCAGCTAGGGGAATGCATTCAGGATACAGAGATGATCCTGGTGGACAGGACACTAACGGACATCTCCTTTCAGAACAATGTGCTCTTGTGAGTGCCTCATGCCTGTTCTAGTGGTGAAGAGGCGAGAGAGGAGGGGAGATGGATGCCTGCCCTTCTCTATGGAGCTGTCCTATACTTGTACCACCCACATTCCCCACCCTCAGTGCCTCCGCAGACTTCCCCATGACCACTGTACTCTTCTTCTTTCTTCCACTAGCACCGAGGTGGGGCCAGACTTTGAACTACGGTTGGAGCTATATGGGGCCTGTGTGGAAGAGGAGGGTGCCCTGGCTGCCACCCCCAAGAGGCTTGCCACCAAACTCAGCAGCTCCCTGGGTCGTTCCTCAGGGAGGCGTGTCAGGGCATCGCTGGACAGTGCAGGGGGTTCAGGAAGCAGCCCCATCTTGCTCCCCACCCCAGCTGTGGGGTAAGGCCTTGCCCTCCCCCACTGCCCTCAGCTGCCTGCAGGTGATTTCAACTGTGTTGAGCATGAAGAACCCATTTTGCACTGCTGCCAGGATGTGCAAATGTGAATGAGCAGTGGCCACATATCTGGGAGGCACTTGGCCTGTACTCCAAACCAGCCCAGACCAGTGGAAGGCAAGGAGAGTTAGGCTTTGGGGTCATAACTTTTCCGCAGCAGCAAATATATATTATATGGATAGAACACAGTTCCTTACTTGGAACAGGGTAGTCTGGGCCCTCTAGTGCCGATAGGTAGCTGGAGACACCTTGTAGAATTACTGGGACTCTTAAGGAGCAGTTTGAGAACCACTGGGGTAAGGACTGACTATTGACTTTGGACACAGGCATGGGTTCAAATTCTAGCTTAATGGCTATAAATTACGAGCAAGGTTTTTTTGGGGGGTTTTGAGACAGAGTCTTACTATTTTGCTTTCGGTAGAGTGCCATGCTGTCACAGCTCACAGTAAACTCAAACTCTTGGGCTTATGCAATTCTCTTGCCTCAGCCTCCTGAATAAACTGGGACTACAGGTGCCTGCTACAATGCCTGGCTTTTTGTTGTTGTAGTAGTTGTCACTGTTGTTTAGCAGGCCCTGGCTGGGTTCGAATCCGCCAGCTCCAAGTTGCCTCATCTAAAGAATGCCGCTGCTGGGCGGCATCTGTGGCTGAGAGTAGGGCACTGGCCCCATATACCGAGGATGGCGGGTTCAAACCCAGCCCTTGCTGAACTGCAACAACAATAACAAAATAGCTGGGCATTTGTGGCTGGCACCTGTAGTCCCAGCTATTTGGGAGGCTGAGGCAAGAGAATTGCCTAAGCCCAGGAGTTGGAGGCTGCTGTGAGCTGTGTGACGCCATGGCACTCTACCAAGGGCAATAAAGTGAGACTCTGTCTCTACAAAAAAAAAAAAAAAAAAAAGAATGCCACTGCTTTATCAAGTGTCTTTTCTAAAAATAAAAAAATAATAATTTTAAAAAGAAAGCCACCAATCTCACCAGGCTGTTGTGGGAATACAGCGGGATAACACATATGAAGCACAGACCCTGGAACTGAGCAGGAGCTCAGTAAATGCTTGTTCTTAATCCCTATTGGGAAGGCAAGCTGGATTTCTGTGGGGCAGACTGAGGAGTGGAAGGGAATAGGGAAAAAGCAGAGGACAGCTAGATCACCTAAGAATAGAATGATTGAAAATTCAAGGAAAGCAGACCTGCTCAGCCCTTACAATTCCTGCTGCTTAACATGCTCCCCATTCAGCTGATGGCCCTCCTGTTTCTCCTTTAGTGGTCCTCGTTACCACCTCTTGGCTCACACCACACTCACCCTGGCAGCAGTGCAAGATGGGTTCCGCACACATGACCTCACCCTTGCCAGTCATGGTGAGTATGTGCATGTGTGGGTGACACACACATGTAATGGTGAGAAGAGGGCTGTGGGACAATATCCTTCTCATTCCCCTGCACTTTCTCCTCCCCTAGAGGAGAACCCTTCCTGGCTGCCCCTTTATGGTAGCGTGTGTTGCCGCCTGGCGGCTCAGCCTCTCTGCATGATTCAGCCCACTGCAAGTGGTACCCTCAGGGTGCAGGTGAGGGGGCCCTGAGGAGTGGAAGGGAACAGGGAAAAAGCAGAGGACAGCTAGATCACCTTAGAACGATTGAAAATTCAAGACGTGGGTGGAGGAAGGGGGTTATGTTTAAGACAAGGGGAGCAATGGGCAGGAGGGTGGGCAAAGAGAGCAAGTTCTCGGTGGGGGTAGCTAAGAAGGGTGTTGGGGGTATGACTCCCCCAGGAAACATTGAGTCATTTATGCAGCAAGCTGGGGAGATGCAGAACTGGGCACGAGTACATGGAGTACTGAAAGGCACAAACCTCTGCTGCTACCACCAATGTGAGGATGCAGACACTGGGGAAGAGCCGCTGTTCACTATTGCCATCAACAAGGTGATGGGGCCCTTGGTGATGAGGCTTGGGCCTGGGAGTCTCTCCTTCAGGTCCTAGGAGGGTGGGTGCAGGCCTCAGAGAGATGGAAGCTGACTTTTGCTCCTAATAGCAGCACAACCAACTTCAGGGCCAAGGGCACTGGACCATATTTGCCAATAGTATCACTGAAAAAGATCATCCCATTCATGCTCAGTTCCTGCCAAGTCTCAGAGAGGGTTCTAACACCAGTTTAGGACTTTTCATCCTTCTCTCCCCTCAAATTACAATTTGGATCTTTTTTACCACTTCCTTTTTTTTCTCTCCTAACACAGGTTCAATTGCTCTTCTTTGCTTTCCTGACTGCTTTTTTTAAGTTCTAGACATCTTTGTCATCAGCACTCTTGCCCACCTCTATGTCTTCCTGCCTTGCTCAATCCCTCTTGTCTCAGTCTGCTCCTCCTTCCCTGACTCAGGACTGTCAGTCTCATCCCCCCCCTTTTATGCCCTTCCTTCCCACTCCAGAATCAGGAGGAGGCAAATGAGAGGGCACAGCGAAGACCCCACAAGCCCTTCCTTCCAAGGCAGGGGTGATCAGAGCTGCTTGGTGTCACTGCCGACTTCTAATGACCAAGGTGGAGGTGGAAGACCTTTTCTTTTTCCTGCAGGACACTCGAGTCCGGGCCGGGGAACTGGACAAAGTCCCAGGACAACACTTTACCCTAAGTGTTAGTAACCGGTATGGGGATGATGAGGTGACACACATCCTTCAGACACAGAGTCGGGAAGACCTGCAAAGCTGGATGGAGGCTCTGTGGCAGCTTTTCTTTGACATGAGTAAGAGAGAAGGGGCCTGGGATGAACCTTTGAGAGAGACTGGGGTTTGCTAATTTTGCCAAAGACCTCTATTTCAAGATTGGAAGGGAATACACCAAGAGAGAGGCCAGCCGACACTTTCTTCCAATCAGTGCTCTTCCTCCAGGCCAGTGGAAGCAGTGCTGTGATGAAATCATGAAAATTGAAACTCCTGCTCCCCGGAAACCACCCCAAGCATTGGCCAAGCAGGGATCCTTGTACCATGAAATGGGTGAGTGAAGCAAAAGTGTTCTTAAGGAACCTGGTGGGAAGTAGGATTTGGGTAGGGTGGGGGAGGCACTTTAAGGGAAGCCAGGTATTGGAAACAGAGAGAAAGCATACTTTGGGCTAAGGCAGATCCTAGGGACCATGTATCACCTAGTTCTGCTATATTCCTTTCTCCTCCCCAATTCTTATTAGAATCATCTCCACCAAAGTTCATAACAAAACCCCAAAGAGCCAGGTTCATTTCATGGATTTCTTTCCTAATTTCTTTTTTTCTGTTTCCCTTTCTGTATGCGGATTCCTGTCTCTTCCTCTGATCCCCCTTTTGCCTGGCACCACTTTTATTTTTCTCCTTTTTCTGTTTCTTTACCTACTTCTGCTCTCCTTCCCATCCACCTGTACCCTGTATTCCAGTCTTATCAGAGCCTGCGGCCCCAGGGAACTCAGGTGAGGGACTGCTCCTGCAGGATAGTGCAATCTCAGCTGAAATCCGGGCTTTGCTTTCCTCCTATTACAGTGACAGGTGATAGTCAGGGCTGGGTAGGTCAGGGGCCTGAGCACTGACTAGCCCCCTCCCCTCGACTCCTTCCTGGTGCCACAGCTATTGAGCCACTGGATGACATCGCAGCAGTGACAGACATCCTGGCTCAGCGGGAGGGATCAAGGATGGAGACAACCCCACCCTGGCTAGCAATGTTTGCAGACCAGCCTGCCCTGCCTAACCCCTGCTCGCCTGCCTCAGTGGCCCCAGCCTCAGCCTGGACCCATCCTCTGTCTTGGGGGCGACCCCGAACCTTTTCCCTGGATGCTGTGTCCCCAGACCATTCTCCTGGGGCTTCTCGCTCGGTTGCCCCTCTCCCTGTGCAGCAATCCCCACGGTCCAGAGGCTTCTGCAGCAAAGGCCTAGCCCGCACCTGGCTCCAGTCACCAGTTTGAGATAGAAAGGTCCTGGCAACAGGATCTTGCCAGAAGAGAAAATGATTTATGTGCAATTGGGCTCTGGATACAGCACCGTCTGTAGCAAGTTGGCCAGCTTGGTCTCCTTTTCCTGTGCTGGACCGGGGGTAGGCTGGGGAGGGGAGTAGAAGCTCCTCTTAAGATGTGGTTGCCATGGTACTGAGGGACACATTCCTGGGGTTGACTGGGACCACCTAAACCCTTCCTGGGAGAAAACTGGAACCGACTCTGCCCTACCTCCCTGCACTAATGAGCTTTGAGGATGGCACTGAAGAGCCCTGGGAGGGAATGCACCTCCCTTATGACTCCCACATCAACCATTAAAGTTATTTAACAGCAGCTTTTCCTGGGTTCTTGAGGACAGGTTATCTCTCTTTGATGAGTATAGACATGCCCCACCTTACCTGTGGAGCTTAGTTTACCAGTTTTGAAGTATGACTGTGATACTTAGTAATCAGACCAGGACTGGGTGGAGAGGGTACTTTATAAATACTACAGGGAGAAGGGAAGGCTGCTCTTCTTTCACACACTGCTGTATCTCAAGATCTCAGCGAGGTCATAGCCAGTCACAGCAAAGGAGTTGCCTGAGGGATCACAGAATCGAGCACCACACACCTGGGTGTCAAATACACACTCACCATGACAGTGTTCCACCTGGAGGAGAAAAGGGCTGGTCAGGGCCTAGTCGCCCATGTTCAGGCCCCATCCCACCTCTCCCATGACACAGACCTCAATGTAGCCACTCTCTGGGCTTCTGCTCAGCTTCCAAATGTGCACAAAAGTGTCCTCAGCTGCAGAGAGTAACTATTAAAAAAGGCAAGGAGGAGAGAATGGGAGTTAGAAGGCCCTGACAGGGGACAGGTATAGGATGGAATGTCTAGTCCAGGTGCCCTGGGGAGAAGGGCTATACTGAGTAGCAGAGATAAGCCTGTGGTGTTCTCTCAACATCCCAGCACCAGGAAAATGGTCAAGTAGGGATGGAAGAGGAGACTGACCTTGCCTATCTCAGGAGCTAGGTCCAGGGCACAGATGGCCCGGGCATGGGCATTGATCTGGACGTGCAGAGTCCCTGTAGTGGCTTCATACAGACGAACTTGCCCATTCCCATAGCCTGCTGCTATGATCCCCTGCCACAGCTGCACAGAGGGGCATGGGACTCTGCAAAGGTGACACCCAGTTTTGTTATCCCCAGACCCTTTCTACTCCCCATCCTGAAGTTACTTTAGGAAGGCCTTTGCCCCCTTCTGCTTCACTTACCCAAATCCTGGAATGCGGGTCAATAATGTGAATTCTGGCCCTGACCGCCAGACACACAGCAAGCCTGAGTCATCTGCCGTCACCATGTCAACCACGCAATCCTGAAGGGGAGAGGTAGGATCAACTCTTTCCTTTCCCCTCTGCTGTGGTACAATATACAGAGCAGGAGGGGAAGAGAGGCGGTATTTGTGTGAAACCCACCAGCTGAACCTACCACCAACCTTTCCAGGGTTCCCTCAGGAAACATGAACGCTTGCCTTGCATTTGTTTATAGTCTCACAGCCCCTCTCTCCTATACACATCTGGTGTTAAGAGGGGGTGTTTAATTGTCCTCACTGAGTGGATGATAACTTGAGGCCGGTGTCATGACCTTTTGGAGGTCTTGCAGTGAGTGAGCCTGTTAGTCATGACTAGACTCTTTGGTCTCCTGACACTCAGCACCATGCAGCCAGCATAGCCCATGGGCCCAGGCCTGTTCCAGGCATAGTGGAGAATATGAATTAGGAAATACATACCCTGTTTTCAAGAGGTTTGCAAACCAATTGGAAGGACAAGAATTGTCTTTGAGGGCAGGGGCAATTTAAGGTTCAAGTAAGGGAGATCAATGAGAGCTGGAATGGGGGAGGGCTTCCTGGAAAGGATTGCACTGGAACTGGGCCTGAGTAAGTAGGATTTGTCCAAGTCCAGAGAAGAAAGGTATATATAACAGAGCTAGAAGGCAATTTAGAAACCATTTGTTCCAACTCCTCAATTCATACCCATATGAAAAAGTTTTAGTGAACTATAAAATGCCACATAAATAAAGTATCTCTGGCCTTATCACTGGACCCAAGATTGCTGAAGACTAGGGAAGTGAAGATTTGCCCAAAGTCATCCAGCTATTCAGGGGCAAAGCCAAGACTCAAACTCAGGTTCCCAGCCTCCCAGAGTGGGGAAAGCTCCAAGGCCCACTGGAATCGGTAAGGGAAGTGTACTCACCTGTCCTTGGGAAGGCTCGGTGGCAATGTCTGTGACTGGTGTCTTGTGTCCATACAGCTCCTCACTCAGTACAATGTTAGGACCCTTGGCCGGGATGTCAAACACAAGTACTCGGCCTGACCACGTTCCTGCAGCCAGAACCAGTGCCCCACTGATAGCTCCTGACTCCCCAGGGTCTCTAGTCACCACATTCAGCACTACTCCTGTCCCAGAAATCTTAGTAACACACCTACCTCTCACTGCCCTGCCTCTCCATTCACTACCTTCATCCTATCCCATCCTGCCCATCTGAATTCCTCCATGGCTTTCTGGAATCCTTTCAAATTACACTCCACTCCCACCTTCTCTCTAACCCTCCACAATTTCCTCAAGCCCTCAATATCCTCCCAGGCAAAGCCCACGTCCTTACACCCCCAGCACCCATCAATGCTCTGTTCCTGGTACCCTCACCCACACAGATGAAGTGGCCACTGGCAGCAATTCCTTGGGCAAACACAGCCTGTACTAAATATGAAAGGAGAAAATTATCAGAAATAGTGTTTTCCCCAGTCCCAGCAAACACTCCTTACCCCACTTGACTTGTTGTGCAGGTACCTGGAGAAGCATCTCCAGAGTCCAGAGCGTGCCAGTAGACCATGACAGAGCCATCAGACTCATACATCTGGAAGATGAGGACAAGAATGGGGGCATAATCCAGTGTAATTTGACCTTTGCTGAGCTCTGTACTGAATACTCCACATATCTATGTTAGTTTCAGCCCATTTAATCCTCAAAACAATTCTGGGAGGTAGGCACTATTTTTATCCTCATCTTACAGAGGAGGACACTGAGGTTCTGAGTAGTTAATTGCCTAAGGTCACACAGCTAGTAAAGGGGCAGATATCGGAGGTGGCACTTGGGAACTGGAAAAGATGTAAGGAATTAAGATGAAAAATAGAAAAAGAGAGTGGGCTAAGTATGTGAGAAGTTTGCAAGTATTTACAGGCAATTGGGGAAGGACCTGAAATCCCTGCAGGGGAGTGATAAAGGCAGGAAGGCACTCTTCTTACCTGTATTCCTCGGTGTGAGGTGAGTACCAGCAGTACTCGGAAGGGAAGAACACACCAGTGGACCTGTAGAGACATGGATTGGTGTAGGGAGACTATCAGAACAGGGGACATGAAGAGCCAAAGAGAAGAAATTTCAGAGATTAGGGAAGGCCTGTTTCTTGAGTTTTGGAGAGAAAGGGCAGGGGAGAGGGACTGAGTACAGCAATACCACTCCCAATTCCATTCTCACCTGAGTGATAAGTGGGGGGGTCACTCCAGCGCCTTCCTTGGCGTGGAGCTGGCGTTGGGCCAAGGGCACACCCTCAGGGGCAGCGCTAAGAAGCTGGGCGCTTGGTCCATGAACCACTCCAAAGTGCGTGAGGTTGCGAGCCGGTAGCTGCAGCAAGCTGAGGTTGTTGCATAGGGCGGCAGTTGAGCCTCGAAGGGGAATGGAGCGCTCTCGACGGAACATCCTGGGAGAGACACTCGAATCACCAGGCGGGCGGGAAACAGACAACAGCGGAGATTCCTGAGGGATTGGCTATCGTGAGGCACTTCGGAGATCACTGAGTTTGGGTAACAGGATGGGGTGCCCCGAGGACGGTGCTGGGGAGAGGGTTACATGGGATGAAAGGGCCCACAACATCTCCTCGCCTCCTCTGCAGCAGGAGAGGAGTCCCAGGGCTGAGTCATGGGTTGATGGGGGAATTCTAGAGGAGGAATGGTGATGGCACAGGACCACCTGGTAACCCCACCAGCTCACGAGCCAAGAAGAGTGATGGGACCGAGGCTTTTTTCCCTCGGCTCGGCTCCCCGAAGCCCCCACCCGGGTCAGAGGTCACACCCTCAGCCCAAGATCCCCTTGCCTGACTCCTGGTTCTTTAGTCCCTCCGAATCCGCCGCCACCATAGAGACGACGCACATACGCACGACCGTTGGGCGGGGTGAACGCCTGGAACATTACGCGCGGTTGCCAAGGCAACTGTGGGCGGGGCGAGCGGGCAGGCGTGCCGCGTGGTTGCCGAGGCGACCGTTTGGCTTTGCCTGGGCCTGGACGCAGCTGAAACGCCGGGGTTGCTGCTACAGCGACTGGGTGGCGATGGCTCACGAAGGCTCGGTGAGCGTTAGCTCAGCTGGGGGTGCGCCAGAGCCAGGGACGGGTGTTTAGGTCGATTGGGAACAGTGGGCCAGTTCCGCGCAGCCCGCAGCCCCCGCTTGCTTCCGTCCACTGTGTGGGCGTTACTGACTGAGGCAGCCCGGTCGGTATTTGGGCAGAAAACGTACACACCTGCATCACACCCACTTATACGGTTTGTCGCACCCAGGCCATAAAGGAAAGTGTCACTGGGCGGTGTAGAGCCCGAGAACAAGAAGTGACTTTGGAAACAGCTAATGCATGTAATAATTCTCTTACATTGAGGTGGCTATTTGGTCTCTTGCATTTGGTGTCTAATTGGAAAGCCCAGAAATGGTCAGGCATTTGGGGAGAGGTGATGATAGATAAATCATCTATTTCGAGAAATTCAAAAGGAGAAATGAATTAAACAACATCTCTGAGGCTGCACTTGGAAGGCAAATTATTTAAAAATCAAGAAATTTTAAAGTAAAACAAATTTGTGCAAAATGTCTTTGTCCACGACCCTGATTTCTGGAATAAAGGACAGTGGAGGGATCATAGCTCACTGCAGCCTTACACTCCTGGGCCCAAGCCATCATTCCGCCTCAGCCTCCCAGAGTGCTAAGATTACAGGGGGGTAGACACCATGCCCAGCGTATTCTTTTTTTCTTAGACATGTTTTCAGCATTCTACTATTATAAAAAATACCACAGTGAATATATTGGAAATATGTTTTTATTTTAATATCAGAAGATGCCTTTGGCTGCATGTATAGAACTGAAATTGCAGGATTGAGGGAGTAAAAACATTTTTTAATGCTCTTCATCCCTACTGCTGAGTGTCAGTTTCAGTTAACATTCCCATCAGCATGGTGTCACACTTTGTACTTTACCAAACATTTGCCAGTCTTGAATATTCTTATTTTGAAAAACGGTTTCTAATTTGACGAACTAAAAATCAGGATCTCAATTAAATTTGCATTTTTTTTTTTTTTTTGTAGAGACAGTCTCACTTTATCGCCCTTGGTAGAGTGCCGTGCATCACACAGCTCACAGCAACCTCCAACTCCTGGGCTTAGGTGATTCTCTTGCTTCAGCCTTCCGAGTAGCTGGGACTACAGGCATCCACCACAATGCCTGGATATTTTTCTGTTTTGCAGTTCGGCTGAGGCCAGGTTTGAACCTGCCACCTTCAGTATATGGGGCCGGTGCCCTACTTCATGAGCCACAGGTGCTGCCCTAAATTTGCATCTTTTGATATTTTTGAAAGTTGGACATCTTTCCAAATACTGTATTTATTAGTCATCTACAAATCCTCTGGTGAAATGTTATGTCCTTTGCTTATTTTGGGGGTCCTAAATGTTCTTTCTTTTCTGCTTTTTCTTTTTTTAAGAGATGGGGTTTCACTGTTACCCAGGCTGGACTCAAACTCCTGGGCTTAAGTGACCCGCTCTCTGAGTAGCCAGGACTGCAGGCTCATGCCACCATGCCCAACCATATTTCTTATTTTATATGAGCTTTTAAATATATTTCAGAGTATATATCCTTTTTCATATATGTTGCAAATGGTTTTGCTTGGGTGGCAAGACAGAATCAGGCTCTGGAGTCAGAAAACCCACGCATGAATTCTGACTCCACTGCTTACTACTAGCATGACCCTGGGCAAATTACTGTAAAACGGAGATAAGAATAGTTAGTTAAAAAAAAAATGTAGATGATACCCTAAAATAGCACCAATAATCACAGCACCCCATTTATGAGCTTGTCTTTTTCGAGTCCTTTGAACTCTCTAGGCAGTGGTTCTCAACTTGTGGGTCGCGACCCACAGGAACTGTATTAAAGGGCTACGGCATTAGGAAAGTTGAGAACCACTGATCTAGAATCTTATTTTATTATTTTATTTATTTTTTTAGAGACAGTCTCACTTTATTGCCCTTGGTAGAGGGCCATGTCGTCACAACTCACAGCAACCTCCAAACTCCTGGGCTTAGGTGATTCTCTTGCCTCAGCCTCCCAAGTAGCTGGGACTACAGGTGCCCACCAGAAAGCCCGGCTATTTTTTTGTTGCAGTTTGGCCAGGGCTGGGTTTGAACTTGCCACCCTCGGTATATGGAGCCAGCGGCTTACCCACTGAGGCACAGGCGCTGCCCAGCTCTAGAATTTTAAACTCTTTGTACTAGTGCAAATAGTAAGGGCCATGGAGTTAGAGCTTGCTTACTGTGTGCTCCCAAGCAAGTGATAGTTAAATATAAGATTCTTGGGTGGCACCTGTGGCTCAAAGGAGTAAGGTGCCAGCCCCATATATCAGAGGTGGCAGGTTCAAACCCGGCCCCAGCAAAAAAAAAAAAAGATTCTTTGTCTGTGAAATGGGCTTAGTGGACTGTTTGGAAAATTAAGTCAAACACCTAAAAAAATCTATTAACTAGTAAGCTCTTAGTAAACTGTTGTCCCTTTCCCTTTTCCTTCCTACTAGAGAACTTAGGCTTGGTGCCCATGCTCAGTGGTTAGGGCGCTGGCCACATACTCTGGGGCTGGCAGGTTCAAGCCCAGCTGGGCCTGTTAAACAATGACAACGGCAACCAAAAATATAGCCGGGTGTTGTGGCCAGGGCCTGTAGTGCCAGCTACTCAGGAGGCTGAGGCAAGAGGATCGCTTGAGCCCAGTTGTTTGAGGTTGCTGTGAGCTGTGACACCATTGCACTCTACCAAAGGCGGCATAGTGAGACTCTGTCTCAAAAAAAAAAAGTTAGAGAACTTGAGAAAGTTTCCTCTTAGCCCATTTCTCTGTTCTGTTCTCAAAGAGGCAGGAAAGGCAAATGCGAGGAGATCGTGGGGTGACCCGATCCAAGGCAGAAAAGGCACGGCCACCCACAGTACCAGTGCCACAGGTGGATATCGTTCCTGGGAGACTCAATGAGTCAGAGTGGATGGCACTTACGGCTCTTGAGGAGGGAGAGGACGTGGTGGGTGACATCTTGGCCGATCTTCTGGCTCGGGTCATGGACTCTGCCTTTCAAGTCTACCTGGCCCAACAGGTAGGCTTAGATCTGGGTCCTTTAGGCTCCTCTCTACCTCCTGAGACTACTTGCTGGGCTGAGACCCTTTCTTGCCTTTGCCTCTGCAGTGCATTCCATTCACCATCAGCCAGGCCCGGGAAGCCATGCTGCAGATTACCGAGTGGCGCTTCCTAGCCCATGATGAGGGAGACTCTGCAGTGGCTGAGGACCCCACGTGGGGTGAGGATGAGGAGCCATCGCCCTGCACTACAGACTCTTGGGCTCAAGGCTCAGTGCCAGTGCTGCGAGCACCCACCTTGGAGGGCCAGCAGGAGAACTTACAAGGCGAAGTAAGCTCAGCTCCCAGCCTTCTCTGGACCAATGATTCCTGCCATATTTTCCAACTCCTCAGGAGCCTCTCAGAACTCCTCTGCCCTTTGTGCCTTTGTCTCCTCAACATCTTACTACCCTGGTGCATTTCTCCAGGGCCCTGGGAACCTGGACCACATGCCTTTAAGAAGATCACGGACGAGTAGAGGCTCCCAGGAGCAGAGGAAGTCTTCGGAGCCTTCCCGGGAGGTGAGAATCATCCCTGGTACCCCTCCCACGCCAGATGTGTTTCAGGAGGCAGGGCCCAGAGGTCCTTTAGAGGAACCTGACCCTCTCATCGCCAAGTCCTTGAACAAGAGCTTCCAAGAGAACTTCCAGTCGGTTCAGGTGGCATCTGCTGACAGTCCCCGTCCTCTCGAGCTGTCCCTGGTAGCCAGCCCCCAGGTCTCGGCCAAGAGGGTACAGCCATTCGACTCCCAGGTGTTGGAGGACCTCTGCTATTGCCAGCCCCAGGTGGACGCGGCTGGGGACCAGCTGGAGCTCAAGACGGAGGGAGTACCCTGGGCAGCCTCAGGCATGCCGGTCCCCACCGGGCTCAGCCCCTCAGCGTCTTTCCAGCCACAGCAGCCCTTGCACCTGGATGTGCAGCTAAGCGTGCCTCCCTACAGGGTCCGTAAGGCGGCCATGCGCCTGGACCCTGCACGGTTCCCGCGCCAGTGGGTGCGTCCCATGGCCGAGGTTCTGGTCCCAGACTCCGAGGCGCGCCCCTTAGAAGCCTACCGTGGGCGTCGGCGTAGTAGTGAGAAGACCCAGACGCCTGCAGAACCCCAATCCCCAATCCCTGGCGTCAGCGTCTTCCAGGCAGCGTTCTTTCCTTTCCGGTCTGGTGTTCCATTCCGTGCCTTGGGCCCGGGCCCCAGAGTCCAATCCTCCAAGTTAAACTTACACCTACCTTCACCAGCCTTCGGGTCAAAAATACCATTCCCCAGTCCTGGGCTCCGCTTCCTTACCAAGCGACCGGCGCTCCTTGATGTGGCTCACAGTCCCAGCCCCAAGCTGTGGCCCAGTGCTAAGTGGCCGACTGGCTGGGAAGGCGAGGCTGAGATGTTGGGCGACCTATGGGCTGGCAGGACTCCTGTGTCGGCACAGGGGCTGGATCCCACATACAGGATGGGCCAGGATCTTCACGGATGGCCTCAAACTACACCCAAGGTCCTGGAAGCCACATCCCAGGTGCTGTGGAAGCCCATGTTGCTGCCAGAAGCCATGAAGCTGGCCCCTGGTGTGAGCATGTGGAACCCAGCCACCCAGGTGCTGCTCAGTTCTGCTGTGCCCCGGCAGGAAGACAAAGAAGGTGGCACCTTTCCTCCCATTGACCAACACCCCATCCAGACAGCTCCCCTGAAGCCCCAGGTGACCATGTCACAACTACTGAAGAACTCAGTCCCCAAAGCATGGTCACTCCCTTGCAAGCCCCTACCCAATTCTGACACCTGAGCCTCTGACAGTGGGAACTGGCCCTTCCCTTTGTTTGCCTACCAGAAATAAACACCTGATTTGCCTTTAGAATTGGTCTGATATCTCTGTCATTTTCTTCCATGGGTGTCTACTTTCTCATTGAACCCCCAGGGCAGCAGTTGTCCTGCAGACATATAGGAAGATAGAATACTGCTTCCAGGCAATAGCCTCAGGGAGACCCTTCATTAGGTCCAAGGCAGGGGGGGGGGCCCACTGAGGCATTCTGAGAAAACTCTCCTCCCCCAAGGAGTAGACATCAGCGCTGCAAGTGAGTTTGGCTCCATAGGGAAAACTTTCAGTAGAGGAGGAAGGGATGGGCCTGCTTAAGCACAGAGTGATTCAAGACATGAGAGACTTGATTTCTTGCTGAAGCTTGGTCAATTCACCTTAGACTGAAAATCTAAATTTTACTTTTGGAGATTTGAGCCTATGCGGGCCTCAAGGAAGTCCCAACCTTCTTGATCTCTGCCTTGTGGCCAGGACAATCAGGTGCCTGGGACACATTTATGGAGGAACTCTCTCAACTTCAAATTGTGTGTTGAACAAGCCCAAGAGTTAGTGCTTCAAACTTTGTGTTAGGCTCCACACATGCCTCCTCTGCTAGTCCTTACTCTGCTTTGATTTAGCCAGTCCCCAGCTTCCTCCTGCAGCGCTTCCCAGTGGCAGACCCAGGCAGTCTCTGTTGCTGTGGACTCTGCTTGCAACCTGGCCTGGGGTCCTGGCTCTGTCCTCATTATTCTGGTCCTCTTAATTGGACTGTGTGTGCAGGTCTCACAAGTATCGTCCCTGGGACCTGTGCAGCTCCACAGATCTGACTGGGAAGATGGTAGTAATGACTGAGGCCAACAGTGGTGAGTTCTCCTCCTACGCTCACTTCATTAGGGTGCTTAAGCCCTCAATAGCGCCAGAGAAAGGGCAGAGAGGAGAATCTGCTTCAGTACCCTTGGCCTTCCACTCTTATCATCACTCAGATTATCCTAAGCTGCCTTCTCGCAGGCATCAGGAAGGTTGTGTCCCAGGACCTGGCCTGGTGTGGGGCCATGTGATCCTCAGCTGCTGGAGCCAGAAGCAGGGACAGGGAGCCTTGGCTGAGATCCAGACAGATTCAAAAAACTTGGCAAGGTGGACCTCAGCACTATGGCCTCCATTTGGAGCTTTGCCTGGTGGCTTTTGCACAGAGATCCTGAGATATACCTGCTGGTAAACTATGCTGGAGTTGTAGTAGGTGCGTTAGCTTACTTCTCAAAACACATTTTAGTAGGCTCTTTTCTAGCTCAGGGACCACAAAACAGAAATTCACTAAGCCTAACCTGTGCAATCTTGCTGAAACGTGCTAATCCATATACTCTCCTAAAATTCCTACATTGAGTTATAGCCTCAAACTTCATTCCCCCCCTCTTTGCATGTACGTGCCCCTATGGCATTTCTTTCTTTCTTTCTTTTTTTTTTTGAGACAGAGTCTCACTTTGTCACCCTTGGTAGAATGCCATGGTGTCACAGCTTACAGCAACTTCCAGCTCTTGAGCTTAGGTGATTCTCTTGCCTCAGCCTCCCAAGTAGCTGGGACTATAGGCACCTGCCACAACACCCAGCTATTTTTTTGTTACAGTTTGGCCAAGGCTGGGTTCAAACCTGCCAACCTCAGTATATGGGGCCGGCGCCCTACTCACTGAGCCACAGGTGCCACCCTAATATTAATATTTAATATTGTTTGCCCTTTTTTCTTGTGTCTTAGATCCATCCTGTGTTATTTTACTTCTACTTGAAGTATATCTTAGAAGTTACTTTAGTGGGTAGTTGTGGTAGACAGAATTCCAAGATGGCCTCCGAGATTCCCATCCCTTGTGTGTATCTCTATAAAATCCCCTCCCCTTCGGTATGAGCAGGACTCAGGAATATGATGGAATTTAGGTCCAGTGATTACATTATATACCTGACTAAGGGAGCTTACTGATGTAAGTAAAGTCTCTAAACTTGTGAGTTAATCAAAGGGGATGATTTTGGTAGACTGACCTAGTGAGATGAGTCCTTTAAAAAGTTTCAAACCTTTGGGGCAGCACCTGTGGCTCAAAGGAGTAGGGCACTGGTCCCATATGCCAGAGGTGGTGGGTTCAAACCCAGCCCCTGCCAAAAACTATGAAAAGTTTCAAACTTTTATAAAGGTGTTTAACTCATTAAAAAAAAAAAAGTTTCAGGTGTTGCCTGTGGCTCATCGAGTCGGGCACCAGCCCCATATACTGAAGGTGGCGGGTTCAAACCCAGCCTTGGCCAAACTGCAAAAGAGAAAAATAGCCAGGCATTGTGATGGGCTCCAGCTACTCGGGAGGCTGAGGCAAGAGAATCACCTAAGCCCAGGAGTTGGAGGTTGCTGTGAGCTATGTGATGCCATGGCACTCTACCGAGGGTGATAAAATGAAACTGTGTCTCTACAAAAAAAAAAAGTTTCAAACTTTTTCAGAAGTCAGAGAGATTCTCCTGTTTATCTTGAAGGATCAAAATGCCACACTGTGGAGAGGGTCACAGAGCAGGAACAGCGGGTGGCCTCTGGGAGCTAAGGCCTCAGTTCTATAGTTACAAGGAACAGAATTCTGTCAATCACCAGTGAACTTAGAAGAGGACTCCAAGCTTCAAATGAGATTTGAACCTAATTTGAACCTCTCCCTAGCTGACATCTTGATTTCAACCTGGTAAGACTCTGAGCAGTGGACCCAGCAAGACTCTTGGCTCACAGAACCTGTAAGTTGATGAATGTGGTTTTGTTTGTTGGGTTTCATTTTTCTTTCTTTTTTTTTGCAGTTTTGGCCCAGGCCAGGTTTGAATCTACCACCCCAGGTATATGGGGCCAGCACCCTACTCCTTGAGCCACAGGTGCTGCCCTTTCTTTTTTCATTGTTTTTTATTTTTTTGGAGACAGTCTCACTCTGTTGCCCAAGGTAGAGTGCAGTGGTGTCATCATAGCTCATTATAACCTCAAACTCCTGCCTCAGACTCCCAAAGTGCTAGGCTTAGAGGCATGAGCTACCATACTTGACCAAGTGTGTTGTCATAAGCCACTAAATTATTAATATTAGTAATTTATGATATAACAATATAAAATTAATATATGATCAAATATTTCATTTGTTTAAAAATGTATTTCACAAGATAGAAATAAAGTGGAGGAAAATAAACATCAGTTTAAAAAAAAGAGTATTTCACAAGGCCAAGGCAGGTGGCTTGCTTGAGCTCATGAGTTTGAGACCAGACTAAGCAAAAGTGAGACCCCCATCTCTACTAAAATAGAAAAAACTGAGGCTTGAGTCCAAGAGTTGGAGGTTGCTATGAGGAATGATGCCACAGCACTCTATCCAGAGCAACAGCTTGAGACTCTGTCTCAAAAAAAAAAAATGTATTTCACTTCATTTTGGGAGAATGAGTTTGCTACTCACTAAAGAATTACTGGTTAAAGATAATATTTCTTTGTCTTTTGGCTTTCATTGTTGCTATTGAGAAATCAGATGTTAATCTGGTGGTCACTTTGCAGGAGAGAATCTGCCTTTTCTCTCTTGCTCCTTTTAAGATTTTATCTGTTATTTTTAAAAATTTCACTATATAGGCTTGGACCCTATAGCACAGTGGTTACAGCACCAGCCGCATACACCAAAAGTGGCAGGTTTGAACCTGGCCCAGGCCAGCTAAACAACAATGACAACTACAACAGAAAATATCCGTAAGTTGTAGGGAGTGCCTGTAGTCCTAGCTACTTGGGAGGCTGGGGCAAGAGAATCACTTAAGCCCAAAAACTTGAGGTTGCTGTGAGCCATGATGCAATGGCACTCTACCAAGTGTGACATAGTGAGACTGTCTCAAAAAAAAAAATTTAATTATAATAAATTCAGAGGTGCATTATTTCTTTTTATTCTCTGGGAAGTCCTTGGATTTCCTTAGGGTATATATGTATCCCACAGCTCTCCCTCTCTCTCTCTCTTTTTTTGAGACAGAGTCTTGCTCTTTTGTTCAGTCTAGAGTGGAATGATGTCATCACAATTCACTGTAACCTCAAACTCCTGGGCTTAAGTGATCCTCCTGCCTCAGCCTTCTGTGTAGCTCTGACTATAGGCATATGCCATCACACTTAGCTAAGTTTTCCATTTTTTTGTAGAGACAGGGTCTTGCTATATTGCTTAGGCTCCGTATTTTTCTTTAAACTGTACACTTAAGATGCTTAAAAAAATTTTTTTTGAGACAGAGTCTCACTTTGTCACCCTGGATAGAATGCTGCGGCAGAGTCTCACTTTGTCACCCTGGATAGAGTGCTGTGGCGTCATAGCTCACAATAACCTCAAACTCTTGGACTTAAGCAATTCTCTTGCCTAAGCCTCCCAAGTAGCTGAGACTACAGGCACTCACCACAATCTCTGGCTATTTTTTGGTTGTAGTTGTCATAATTGTTTGGCAGGCCCGGCCTGGATTTGAACCCACCAGCTCCAGTGTCTGGGCCCTAGCCGCTGAGCTACAGGCACTGAGCCTAAAATAATTAAAATTTCTATATTATATATGTTTTACCATAATAAAAATGGGTATTCAGTGTCTTTTTTTTTTTTTTTTTAATAGAAGGGGTCTCACTTTGTTGCCCAGGTTGGAGTACAATTGCATAATCAGGTCGCTGCAGCCTTGAAACTCTGTGTTCCAGGTATCCTTCCACCTCAGCTTCCTTAGTAGCTGGGACTACAAGTACCCACCACTGTATCTGGCTAATTTTTTAAAACCTTCAAAAATTTAAAAAAAAAAAATTGTAAGTTTTGTAGGGCAAGGTGGCTCACCTATAATCCTAGTGTTCTGGGAGGCTGAGGTGGGAGGATTGCTTGAGCTCAGGAATTCAAGACCAGCCTAAGCAAGAGTGAGACCCCATCTGTACTAAAAATAGAAAAATTATTCAGGTGTGGTGGTGCATGCCTATAGTCCCAGCTACTTGAGAGGCAGTGGCAGGAGGATCAGTTGAACACAGGAGTGTGAGGTTGCTGTGAGTGAGGCTGAGGCCATGATACTCTAGCCTGGGCAACAGAGTGAGACTCTTTCAAAAAAATTCTTGTTTTGTAAAGATGAAGTCTTACTCTATTGCTTAGGCTGGTCTCTAACTCTTGGCTTCAAGTAATCCTCCCTCCTCAGCTTCCTGAGTAGCTAGGATTATAGGCATGAACTACCCTGCCTGGCAAATTTATTTTTTATACCATTTCTCTTTATTGAAAGAGATATAGACTATTTCTACTAAAATTATAGATGCATTTATTACAGGTATTTGACCCAGATGTATGCCACAGATATGCCTGCTCAGGTATGGAATGTCAGATGTGCAAGGTAATTCATTGCAACATGCTGGTAATAGCAAAAGCCTGGAAACAAAGTATGCAACTAGAAGAAACTGGTTAACAAATTATGTGTAGGCTGGGTGCAGTGCCTCATATCTGTAATCCCAGCATTTTCTGAGGCCAAAGCAGGAAGATTGCTTGAGGCCAGGAGTTCCAGTTTTGAGGTTATAGTAAACTATGATCTATGATCTGGCCAGTGTACTCCAGTCCGGTCCAGCAGAGCCAACAGAGTGAAGACTCTTTCTAAAAAAGAAAAGAAAAGAAGTTATGTGTATCTATGCAATAGAGTACTATGCAGCTGAAAAAAAAATCTCCAAGTTATTGAATCTCCAAGATTGTTAGGTGAAGAAAATAAGGTGCAAGTGTACACAGTATGCTACCTTTTGCATAAAAAACAAAAAGACTAAGACTATCTAGTCATAGGTGCTTGTATTTGCATAAAACACTGAAAAGGTAAACAAGAAACTACTTGCCTGGTTATTTGTATCAGGCAAGGAGAATGAAGTAGATGCGAATAAGGGTTGAAAGGAGGTTTCTCAGTCCTTATTTTAAAATATTGTTTTGATTTTTGGAAAATGCAAATGTAATATGTATTCAGAATAATAATTAAAAATATTTAGAAGATGAAATCAGAAAGAAAAGGGGAATGCTCAATCCTGTTCTTGTATTATTTACACTCCCCACCCCGCCATCAATTTTATGGATTTTTTCAGGTTGTTTTCTTTTTCTTTTTTTTTTTTGAGACAGAGTCCCAGTATGTCACCCTCAGTAGAATGCTACGGCGTTACAGCTCACAGCAACCTGAAACTCTTGGGCTTAAGTGATTCTCTTGCCTCAGCCTCCCAAGTAGCTGAGACTATAGGCACCTGCCTCAACGCCTGGCTATTTTTTGTTGCAGTTGTCATTGTTGTTTTAGCTGGCCCTGGCTGAAACAACCCTCCAACTGAATCCAACCCGTCAACTTCGATGTATGTGGCTGGCCCTGTAACCACCGTGGTACGAGCACTGAGCCTTTCATATTGTTTTAAATTTGAGATTAACTTAAATAAATGTAACTACAGTAGTTATGTTTGAAGTTCTTTACATAACTCTACTTAATCCTCGTAACATCCTAACGAAACATTCTCATTTTATAAACGAGGAACAGCAATGGAGGGATTAACCCACTCCAGATCTCACATACCTAGTAAATTGCATTTAGAATTCGAATCCATGTCTATCAAATCCTGGATCTCCCAACATCCTTGTAAAAATATCTTTGCATACTCGATTACTTCTTTAGGCTAAATTATCAAAAGTAGGAGCATTGAGTCAATAAGTTCGTACTTGTATAATTTTTTTAAATTATAAAAGTGCCAAATGGCATTATATAAATTTGTGTTATTTTATATTCTCATTATAAGAGCATAAGAATGTCTGTATCCCCCACGTGATGGGTTTACCGAGTAGCAGCAAATTTATTTTTTCTCGAAAAATATGCTTTTTCTGCTATCGTTTAATTAACAGTTTACCACTGAAAAGTTTGTAAAGGAGTCCTCAAGACCCTCTGCGCTTTCCCCTCTTCGTCGGCAGGGGACGCGCTTCATGATGCGCTTCTTCCTTAGGGTCCTAATCGCCCTCCCAGGCACACTGCGCGTGCGCAAATCTCGGCCCAGGTGTCCAGCTTTGTGCCTGATCGATGTCTTCCCGGTCACGCTCTGTGTGCAATTTTCAGCATGGGTGGGACTGCGGGGAAGAGTAGCGTGTTCCTCGGACCCAGAACGCCTCGGGGCCTCAGGGGCACGGGGTTCTGTGTGGTCCTGGAAGGGACGGGCGGAGCGTCGGGCAGCCTACGGGGGCCGGGCGGGGCTGGCCCCGCTGGGTCTTGGGCGTCTGTCGCCGGTGGGGCAGGAGTCGGGCACGGAGCCCCTGGCAGGACAGGTACAGAGGCAGCATCCTTGCCAGCTGTCTGCTCCTCTGCCCCCCGCAAATTCGTGAGGTTGCCGACGGTGGGCTGGGTATTTTGTGCTGGCCTAGGGCGCGGCACCGAGCCCAGTGTGCGGGTGGGGCTGGCATGGGTGGGTCATGGTTGGGTTGGGTGCCGGCCGAAGTCTGGTGAATGTTTGACCCCAGGCCTGTCCAGTCTACCCTGAGCTCTTGAACCTGGCAGTGTTCTCCCGGGGTCAGAGTGCCTGCGCCTGGGAGTTCCTCCAGAACTGCAAGGGTCCTTCCTTTCCTGAGAGCGTCCAGGGCACCCCGGAATCCATCCGGAGCCACAGGTTTCCTGTGGCCACATGGTTGAGAAATTTGTGTCAAACGGAAAGAAAAAAAAAAAAAATCAGAGGACTCAAGCGTGGGGATCTGGTTATGGGTTTGGTGTGTTTTTGATTCCACTCCTGGGGTCCGCCTTAGCTGGCAAGATGATCCTTGAGAAGTCATCTTCTGCGTCCTTCTTGTCTAGGCAGAACCACAGTAAAATCACACAGATAGGAACTCTGCTGTTTTATTAGAAAGCCAGAGATTTGGAAATACCCTCATTTATTGCAGTGAGGAGACCAGCAAGCGTATATTGACCACTTGCTATTCTGGCATGCTTAAGGTACTGAGAGTCGAGGAACTGTGAAGATTGACATTCTTTGCTTGGTGTACTGCCAAAGCCTGAGCTATGGGATATTTAAAGAGATAGTGATAACTTTACTTTAAACCGGCATTTTGTGTGTACTCAAATATGTTAAGAAAGTTAATGGTTAAAGTTTTCTCTACTACAGAATGTTTCTGATATTTACCGTAAGTCTCCAACTGAGGCTGTGGCAAGTTTCTCAAGTTTTACTGGGATATGCAGTTTTTCTTGGGTGGTGGCTATGCTAACTTCGGAAACAGTTTGGGAAATGCAGTTCTAGAATTAGAAACTCAAGGTTTGAAGGGGCAGTATGGGTCAGTGCTTTTTGAATGTTAATGATACATAACATTGAATGAGATCTTGTTAAAATACAGATTCTCATTGGTTCTGCATTTCTTTTTTTAATTTCAAAATATTAAGAGGGTAAGAATGTTTTTGTTGCATGGATCACTTTTGTAATGCATGAGTCATGATCACATATCATCACCTGAATAGTGTTCATTTTACCCGGTTCTGCATTTCTAACAAGTTCCCAGCTGATGCTAATGCCACTGGTCCATGTACATGTACCATACTCTTGAGTAGCAAAGGTGTAGATCACTGAATTCTACTCCCTACTTTTCAGAACAAACTGTGCTGCTTTGGAGGAATCACTTTATCTGTCCAGGCCTGTACAATAGAAGTCAGAACTAAAAGACCTCTGAGGTTTCTTTCAGATCTAAAATACTGTGATTCTAGTCCAGTTACCCTTGTGGTAGTTGACTTCCATAAAAGATTCTTGGCAATTTAGCGAATTTTTGCGGTTTGACTTGAACATTTGTAATAATAGGCAATTATCTACATATAAAGCATCCCATTTTATACTTGAAATAGTTTAGTAAGGAAGTTCTTCCTGTTGCTGAAATACATGTCTTCATCTTACATCCTCTTGGTCCTAGGTTACCTCCTTAGAATGAAACAGAAAAAATTGACTCTTAAAGTAAACTAGATGACAACTATAACTACCATGTTCTCTCCAAACAAAATTGTCCTTAACTATTTCATGATGTTTAAAAAAATCTCTTTCTTAAATCTGTCCTTGTTCTGCATGGAGTATGGTGCAGCTTTAGCAGGATTTTTGAAGGATAGATGTGGCTTGCAGGACTAGGGAAAGCATCTTAAGCAACTGAGGGCAGTGCAGAGATGAGACTGTATATGTCAAATTGAGGATTGGCTGATTAAGAAATGAGATGTCTGTGAAAGATGTTAGGCAGATGAGTATGTGGAAAGTAATTTTTTTTTTTTTTAATACAAGGTCTCACTCTTGCTTAGGCTGGAGTGCAGTGGCATGATCATAGCTCACTGCAGCCTCCAACTTCTAGGCTGAGGTGATCCTCCTGCCTCAGCCTCCTGAGTAGGTAGGATGACAGGCATGCATCACCATGCCTGGCTAATTATTATTATTGCTTTTAATTTTTTTGTAAAAATGGGGTTTCTCTGTGTTGCCCAGGCAAGTCTCGAGTTCCATGACTCGAGTGATCCTCCTGCTACAGCCTTCTGAAATGCTGGGATTATGGGTAGATCCAAGCACTTTGGCACCTGGCCAAAGCAGTATTTTAGAAGATGTATTTATCTTATTGTGGCATGTAAAGTGGTTGGAAGTAGGAAAGGAGAAGTGGGGAAGGAAAGAAGCAGGGAGCCAGATAGGCTTCACATGGGAGTAATAGAGGACTTCGGTTGATGATAACAATATTGCCTTATATTTATTTATAACACTTTACAGAATATAGTTTTCATAGGAATGATATTATTTGGTTTAATAATCTTGTGAGGTAGGCAGCTTGTTACCCTGTTTTATAGATGAGGCACCAAAGGGGGTAAATGATTTGCCTTAGTTTTCAAAGTTATTAAATGGCAGGCCAAAGTGTTAATGGTGGAGGGGGGGAAGGATGGATGCAGGAGGCAATACTAAGGAAGAATTGATACATTGGAACTGACTGATGGGAGGATACAAAAGAGAGTTGTTCTTAGAGAAGAGTCAAAATAATTGGGAAAATTATAATACTATTGACAACTGCCAGAGTAGGTTTTGTTCTGCCAGCTCTATCATGGCAATAGTGACAGCCTGGAGTTGTAGGTTGGGAAGAATTATAGTAGATGATTCCCAGGTTGCCTGCCCTGTGTATGGCTACTAGGTTGTACTGGGGAGACTTGAGCTGTCTCATACCAAGGGAGATAGGAACTGAGTTCTCACTGTCCCCTTAAGAGGTAAGAGCTGAGAGATTGCCGGATTTAAACTATCTTAAGGTCCTTGCCAACCTGGAGACTCTGATTTTGTCTTTAGTCCTTTTTCTCTTGAGATTTAGGCTGACACTAGTTGAACTTGGCTAATTGACTAGTTAGGTATCCAGTCTGTCCTCCCCATGCTCCTTCACATCTCTTAAGGGCTTCACTACAGCAGAGCTATTTGCCTTTGCTATCCCCAAAGCCTTACTAATTCTGTCTCCCTAGAAGATCTAATTCACTCTTCATCTAGACCCCTCTCTGTGCTGCTTTTATTCTGGAAGCATACAATATTGAGATTTAGTGTCACTACCAAATTCCATATGACCTTGGGCTATTTCTGCACTTTTAGTTTCTCAGGCTATTCTATAGAGAGGAAAGGACCATGTCTACTGGGATGTGTGTGAGTGTGTATGTGTGTGCATGTATGTGTGTGCATTCATGTGCCTATTGATTTCCTCTGTGGGTGGTTTTTAATGATGGAGCTCCTCTCTGGGAAAGCTGTCAAAGACATTTATGTCCTTACGGTCTGATGGCTTCTATTCAACATTGAGCGCTCTCTCTGTGCAAAGCAGTGCTTAGTACTGAGATGGGTAAAATTCTGTATACTGGAGGAATTCATGATAAAATAAGGGAAACAATAGTTTAGATAAAATGTGGTACCATGATGAAGACATGTTCAAAGTGATGTGTGAAGGCAGAGGAGGGAATGATTAGCTCAAAGTGGAGAAGTCAGGAGAATCTTTAGGAGAGAGGTGATAATTGAACTGAAACTTGAAGAATGAAGTAGAATGGTCCTGGGGACATTGGCAACATTTGTAGAAGCATAAGGGAAAGGTACGTAGGTCCAAGTGTTATGCATGCAAGCAATATAAGAGAATTTTGGGGTTGAAGGAGAGGTGATACAGATGACACAGGATTCATAGTGAGGCTAGGTTTTTAATGGCATCTAGTGTTATACTAAGAGTCAATTTTGTAGGCAGGGAAGCCACTAAAGGTTTGAGGCAGGGAGGTGACATGATTATATTTTTGGAAGTTAACTATGGAAATAGACTGAAGGAGGATAACCTCCATCAGAGTCAGTCTTATAATAACATAGTCATTGCTTTAGAGCTAAGTTAAGGATTAGATCAGTGGAGAGGGAGAGAAGGGGATCTGAGAGTGTAGAAACACAATTAACCATATGTAATGGCTAATTGGTTGCTGAGAACAAGAGAAAGGAAATTATTGAGAATGAGTCACTTTTCTGTTTTGGGTAGATTGTGATGCTTTTGGCACCAACAATAGCAAAGAGAGAATTTAGAAGAGTAACATTTTTGAGGGACAAGATACCAAGTATGTTTTGGGTCATACTGAACTTGAGGGGTCTGTGGCACTTGGCAGACAGGTGGAGCTGTGGATCTGAAGTTAAAAGGGAGTCTCTGCCTGGAGGTAAAACGTGTCGGTAGTAGTTGAAGTCATGGAATTTTATCCACTCTTCCCAGCTATGCTTATAGAAGGTTATAGAGGTTGAGGATGACAGAGGAGGCTAGAAGGAAGACAAGATGTGCAAGGCAATAGACAATATTGTCCAGAATGCTAGGAAAGGAGACAATTCCAGGAAGATTAGTAGTCTCAGTTGCTACAGGGAGGTCAAATAGGATAAACTTGGAAAATGCAACTTGAGGTTGGGTAGTTTGGAGATCGTGATCACCAGGGCTCTTTAACTTCTTAACATGGGCAGCTTCAGTGGAGTGAAATCAGGCAGGGGGCTGAGGAGAAGATGGGAAATGCAGATCGAGAGTATGTACTCACTTTGAGTAGTTCAGCAGAGAAGGAAAGAACAGAGATGGTGGCAGCTTGTGGAGGAGGTAGCAGAGACTAGAGACAATTTTTCCTAGAATAGAAAAATCACAAGTTTTCTGATGATGTGTAAGAGTCAGTAGAGAGGGTGCAATTGAAGGCACTAGACAAAAAAATGATGGTTACATCAGGTCATCTGAGGATTGTAGAGGGATTGTCTTTGAAAAGATGGGGGTACTATTTACTTTGAAGAGGAATGATGGAAGAAAGAAAGGAAGAAAGAGGCAATGAGGGATGCATGTAGATATGACTAAATTCGCAAAGGAATTCCTACCTAATAGGCTTAGTTTTCTTTCTCAGCAAGATTATCTGCTGAGGGCTGGGGCTCAGACAGAACTAGGGACTTGAAAGTGGTAAAGGAAACTTAAAACAACTGTTCAGAGGAAGGAAAAAGAGAGCAGATTGAAATAAGCTGTGAGTGTTGCGTACCCTCTGAACTGAAATCCTACACTATGGAGCTCTCCTTTGTCAGGAAGATGACTGAAGAATGACTGACATTTATTGAAGGCTTCATACCAGGCACTGTTACAAGTGCTTTTCAGGTATTCTTATGTGATTTTTACAACAGTTCTGTTAAAAAGTCTCTATCTTTCTATCTTATAGAAGAGGAAATCGAGGCATGGAGGATTACTTAGGTTTAGTAGTACATGGGTTTGATGAATCTCTTACCTCTGCAGAAATGGATTCCTTCTCCTGAGGCATGATAAAAGGCAGAAATTTTAATCTCCACTCCAAATTTCTGGACCTTGAGGGGCCAGTGTCTAGGGCTGCTAATGAGAGAGTCTTACAATGCCAGTCTGTGAGCATGATGGTAATATGGGGGGACAGGACAGTGGGGTCAGTGTTGCTGGCAGCTTTTATGCAACTATATAGGGAAACTGAAATCCTTGAGTGATTTTCCAGCATCCTGATGAGGAAGACAGGTGACTGATAGTGATTTGTCAAGTATTGCAGGCTGAGACTTTGTCACCTGAGATAGTGAATAAGAAGAGAGGTCTTGTCCCCATTCTTGTCTCCTAGAAAAAGAGAGAATTTTTTCCTACCATTCAGTTATGGAACGAGGCAGACCTAGAACCTTATATAATAAGGTAATGATTGTTAACTAACCTTTTGTGTTTCCTAGTTGGTGTAGTAGGCAGAATTTGCAGGTGAGGTACACCCCTGACTTGAGTGAAAGGGGAGAATGATGGGATGGCATAGATGGAAGAGAAATGGACTTACCTTTTCCTGCTTTAGTCACTGGAGCATCATCTCTGTGTCCTTCCCCTTGAGGTTGCCATGGATACGCCTTTGCGTGGTGGCTTGAGATTGATTTCCATTATGATCAGATGATGACGTGGGTTTAAAAAGAGAAAGGATAGAATGTTCTGCTTTTGGAAAGTGGCCGGTTAGCTGCCCAAAAGGCAGAGCCCAGTACTGCCGCTGATTGGGCTGTGGCTTTGTTGGCTGCTTTGGCTTTTGCTGAAGTTGTGAAATGGTGCATCTCTCTCTTTAGAGCGCAGGCTCAGCATTCCCTGTCTGCAGGGTCCTAATGCCAGGAACTTGCTGGTTGGTTCAGGAGGAGGAACCAGCAGTAACTTTGAACGGAGGAGGCTAAGGGAGACTCCTGCTGCTACTTAGGGGATTTCAGTTCTTGAGTACAGAGCTGAGTATCTTTTACCTTCCTGTAGAAGTTCTTTTACTGAAGATAAGCGAGGCATATTAATATAGCTTTCCTTCCTGACTCTTGGGGATGGGCCTGGAAGTTATTGGATATTTATGGGGGTGAGGGATACTTTGGGCTGGGGATATAGCTGCATTCAGAGTGGGAGTGGGTTGTAGACATTTCTGGGAATAATGAGGAACTGGAGAGGTGAATGAAGTTCATTTAGGGTCAAGGCCCTATCTGTATGAAATCTGTAAGATAGATACAGGGGTGAGACCTAGGAACAAAAAGCTTTGTGTGTGTTGTCTTTCAGGGTCTCTGTGGATACCTGGAATCCAGCTTTCCAAGCTTCCAGTGCCCTAACCTCCATTCCCCACTCTGTAAACAGATCTTTCCCTGACTTATCTCGTTCTTTCTTTCTTTTTTATTTATTTATTTTTTTTTGTAGAGACAGAGTCTCACTTTATATCACCCTTGGTAGAGTACCATGGCATCACACAGCTCAAAGCAACCTCCAACTCCTGGGCTTAGGTGATTCTCTTGCCTCAGCCTCCCGAGTAGCTGGGACTACAGGTGCCTGCCACAACACCTGGCTATTTTTTTGTTGTTGCAGTTTGGTCGGGGCTGGGGCTGAGTTTGAACCCGCCACGCTCGGTATGTGAGGCCGGCACCCCACCCACTGAGCCACAGGTGCCGCCCGACTTAACTCTTTCTTACTAATGCTTTGAGAGGCATGCAGTTTTGCTCTGCTGGATACCTCTGCCTGGGTTTCAGACTCAGCTCCTCTAGGAGTAGAATCAAGGTAAGCAGACAGTTGGGTTAGCCCAGGATCAAGATTTGGTAAGGTGAGACAAGAGGAGATTGAGGTATCAAAGAATGCTGTGGTGCCAGTAAAAGTAACATAGAAATGGTTCAGACTGGGGAGAAATGATAGGAGTGGAAAAGAGACTTCATTTGTTTCTTCTTAATTCCCCTAAATCTTGTTTTCTTGTCATTTCCTGAAATTTTTCTTCAACTATTGGTAACCTGTTTACTAGACACAGATTTTTCCCTCCTTCCTATTTTCCTGGATAAGTTAGCAGTATTTAATATCATTGAGGGAGGAAATTAGAATAGAAATCCAGGGATCATCTGACTCTTCCCTGGCTGAGAGAACATGTAACTTAGGACTCTCCCGTGGGACATGGGCTGTAGCTCAGTGATGCTGTGGAAGGAGCACCTTCCTGTACAGACTGGCAAATGTACCCCTCTGCCATTTTTTAGCCATGGTAAGTCATTTGACCTTTGAGACTCAGTTCTATCACCTGTAAAATGGAGATAATGGAATCTGTTTTGGCTACATCATAGGTTCAGTTTTGAAGGAGATAGTGAAATACATGTATTAGTGTATACAGTTTGATTTGCCCAGAGAAAGCCCTAAGAATAGGACTTATTTTTTGTCTTAACATATTCAGTTTTCTTTCCCATTTCTCCTATTCTGTTAATATTTTGATCATCATTCTTACATTTTTTGTGCTTCAAAACTCCAGGGCGGTGCCTGTGGCTCAGTGAGTAGGGTGCCAGGCCAGCCCCATATACCGAGGGTGATGGGTTCAAACCTGGCCCCTGCCAAACTGCAACAAAAAATAGCCGGGCATTGTGGCGGGCACCTGTGGTCCCAGCTACTTGGGAGGCTGAGGCAAGAGAATTGCCTAAACCCAAGAGCTGGAGGTTGCTGTGGGCTGCAATGCCACAGCACTCTACCAAGGGTGACAAAGTGAGACTCTGTCTCTAAAAAAAAGAAAAAAAAAATCTCCTGAGTTTGTTTGTTCATTTACTTATTTATGCATTTATTGATTCATTCATTTTCCTTGCAGTGTTTGAGTTCTGCTGTTTTCCTATCGTTGACCCATTTGATTCCTATTCTGTGCAAGTTACCATTGCAATAATTATGAAGGCAATATTTACAATTTGTTGCTCACACATTCTGTGCCAGACAGTATGCTAAATTGTTTACTTAAATCATATTTAATCCTCACACTATCCCTGTAAGGTAATATTATTTCCTTCTTTTCCCTATTAGGTAACTAGGGCTCAGAAAGTTAAATATTCTGCCCAGATTCATACAGCTAAGGAAATAACAGAACCAAAGCTGTATCCCTATCTCTAGAGCCTGTGCAATTCTGCTCTCTCTTTCCTTGTGACTGAATTGTAGGCCTTCTCAGGCCTACAATACAAATATCAATTGTATTTTTTATATTATTATTAATACAAATATCAATTATATTTTTGATACAACTATCAATACAAATATCAATTGTATTTTTGATACTATTTCTGAATTGCCCTGTTATTTCTTCTCCCCTTCAAGACCTTGGTTCAGACCTTCCTCATCATAAGTTCATTTCTGCAGTGACATCCTTGCTATCATCCTTCCTTGTCTTTGCTGAATTGCTCCTGCTTCCCCTTCATCCTGCCAGTGCCACCAGTTTGATCTTCCTATAGTAATTTTCTCTATACAGTCTTCTGCTCAGAAATGACTAGCATCCAATTATTAGTGGATCAAGTCCACCTACTATCTTTGCCTGATGTTAAACTCCTTACCTATCCATCCTTACCTCTTAGTACACCTCAATGTTAATGTGTTTATCTATTTAATAAATATTTGACTCCATGAACTAAGGGCTATTGGATCATAAAGAGGAAAAGTCATGGCTCTACTTCAAAAGAGGTATAATTCTTCACTTCAGCTAAACTCATCTTCTTTAATATACCCTAGTCAGAGAAATTATTTCTGACTCTATTTATACTGTGCTCACAACTTACGAGTCTTTGTAGGCCTTTCATATATACATATATACTCTTAAGGCATAGTCAGGTACCCCTTTTCTTCCTAGTTCACCTTTTTCCTGCCTGTAATTCCTTGTAATATTGTGGTTTAGACATTTTAAGTTTTAAATGCCCATCTAGTATCATGTCAGATAATAATTATTTGCATGTCTGCAACTTCTGTACTTTTTACAAAGTACTTTTATGTGTTTTCTCTTATTTGAGCTTCATAATACTAATGCAGATATGGCAAATATTATTCCCATTTTATAGGAGAATAAACAGTCTCCAAGAAGTTAGGTGACTATTTATACCTAAGTGGTAAGTGAGTTATGAGGCTATTCTTAGATTTGAGCTCTTTTGTGTTTTTTTTTTTTTTTTTTTTTGCAGTTTTTTTGGCTGGGGCTGGGTTTGAACCCACCACCTCTGGCATATGGGGCCAGCGCCCTACTCACTGAGCCACAGGTGCCTCCCCTGTCTTTTGTATTTTTGAAGACAGTGTGGTCTACAAAAGAACACAGCCTTGGAAGCCCAGAGATGTATGTGGTAACAGCAAGGAGTAGTACAAAGCACAGAGGGCTCTGAGTCAGGTTAGTTCTAGTTTTGGCTCTACTCCTTACTATCTATATAACTTCAGGGAAGTCGCTCAATTTCTAAGTCTCAGTCTCCTTGTCAGCATCATCCCTGGCCTATCTTTCTATGAGGTTATTGTATGGTCCATATATGATAATGACATTGTTCTTAGCTAACTTTTCCTGAGCAGTTACTAAATACCAAGTACTACTCTAAATGTTTTACATGGATTATCCCAGCTAATCCTTATAATACCTGTCTGAGACATATTCTTTTTAATTTTTTTTTTAATTGTTTGGGATTCATTGAGGGTACAAGAAACCAGGTTACATTGATTGCATTTGTTAGGTGAAGTCCCTTGAGGTATATTCTTTATTATTTCCCAATTGACAGATGAGGAAATTGAGGGATAGAGATTTTCAGTACCTGGACCAAGTTTATGTAGCTACCAAGTAGTAAAACCAGGAAAAGCAGCCTGAGTCTATAGCCTCCTAAACCATGGTACTATAAAATGATGTTTTCTTTTCTTTTTTCTTTTTTTTTTTGAGATAGAGCTTCTAGCTGTCACCCTGGGCAGAGTGCTGTGGCGTCATAGCTCATAGCAACCTCCACCTCCTGGGCTTAAGTGATTCTCTTGCCTCAGCCTCGCAAGTAGCTGGACCACAGGTACCTGCCACAATGCCCGGCTGTTTTTTGGTTGTAATTGTCATTGTTGTTTTGCAGGCCTGGGCTGGATTTGAACCCGCCAGCTCTGGTGTATGTGGCTGGCGCCTTAGCTGCTTGAGCTACAGGCGCTGAGCCTAAAATGATGTTTTCTAAGGTACTCAGTAAACTATAAATTTCTCTGAACATGTGAGATCCAGGCCAAGGACTTCCCACCAGTGTGCTAGTGAATAGGGAAGGGAGAAGACAACATGGAGATTTTGCAGGAGAGGAGAGATATGGTTTCCTATGGAGTCTGGCCAGGATTCCAAATATGGTGAGGCCATACTTGGGATCTTATTTCTGGCTATTGGATATCATTCTTCTGCTGGGCTACCTGATTTGTCTTAGAAAGAGGGTAGAGTGGGGGAAATCACTGTTTTGTCAGTGAAGGAAACCCAGTGCCAGAAAGACAGATATCCCTGGGCCCAGTGGTAATCTCTATACTGGAGCCAGTGGAGTCATAGGTTAGGCCCCAGGCCAACCTTGTCTACTTGAGGGGCAGGAACTCTGGCCTATTGGTTCATAGCCCATAGTAGATAGGTAAGTAAATGAGTTGCTATAGTATAGGTACACAGCTCCTTGGAGACCTCTCACTACAGTGCATAATCTCATTAGTTTAATTTTTTTTTTCTGTTTTTTTTGTGGGTGTTGTTGTTGTTTGAGACAGTCTTACTCTGTTCTAGAGTGCCAAGGTGTCAGCCTAGCTCAAAGAAACCTTAGACTCCTGGCCTCAGCCTCCTAAGAGGCTGGGACTACAGGTGCCTGCTATGTTGCCTGGCTTGTTTTTCTCTGTTTAGTGGAATTGATGTCTCACTGTTGCTCAGGCTGGTCTTGAACTCCTCAGCTCAAGTGATCCTTTTACTTCAACTTCCCAGAGTGTTAGGATTACAGGCATGAGCCACTGTACCTGGCCTTGATTAAAAATTTTTAACTATAAAAGTAATATGTGGAATACATGATTATTAAATAATTTTGTGAAATGTATAAATATGGAAAATAAGCCATCTCATTGGGTCTGAGATGTTAGGGAAGGCGAAGTGTATACAGAGTAGGTGACTGAAGTGGGGTAGGCCTTGTGTTATAAGGGGAAAATGGGGCTCTTTGTTTTTGTCTGGTGCCTGTTGGATATGATATCCTAGGTTTCAGAACCTGACCCCTTATAACAAACAGTAGGGAAGAAGAGTGACCGTGGCAACCTTTGCCAAGGTAGGGGCAGAGCATGAAGTACCTGGCTGGCTTTGTTATGTGTGAAAAGTTGCCTCCATTGCTGCCCTTCTTTTGGTGTTTATTGGGCAGGGCCTGGCTTCTCTGGTCCAGGGTGAGATTGAAATCCAGGCTCTAATCATATGGATTTGGACCCTGAGTCCAGAGTTTAAAGGGAGGAGGAAGAGAGAAGAGCACCAGAAAGGAGATGAGAAACCCTTATTTTGCCTGTGTGGAGGCCCTAGGCAGCTAATCATTTTAAAATGTCACTTGATATTTGTGGGCTTTATGAGGCCTTCTATCCTGTGGCTAGGAAACAGTGATGATGAAGGGGTACAGAGTAGGAAGAATCATCAGGACTGTGCTTCCAGCCCTAGGACAGTGTACTCGAGGAGTAAGTACTGAGGGTCTGTGGTGTGGGCCCAGCCCTTAGTCCCAGGCCCAGGTGAAGCAGGAGAGCACTAGGACCCAGAGGCTAGCACGGTTCCTGACAAGTCTAGAGCAGCACTAGCGCAGAGTGAGACTCATCAGCTGGCAAGCAGGATTCGGTGTCTGTGGTTCAGAAATCCTGGGGTAGCAGGAGAGGACTTGCTCCTCAGCCCCCATCACTGCCCCCATCCCTACCCCTATAAGCTACCAAGTGAGGCCCATGGACTGGGGAGGGCCGTGCCTGACGACTCCTGTGTCTGTCCATGAGGGCCCAGCACCCTGACCCTCCTGCCTAGGTTTCTACCTTTTCTCTCTGTCTTTGGCCAGCTGGGGGAGGGGGTGGAAGCCGGGTGAGCAACATGGCCCAGAGCAAGAGGCACGTGTACAGCCGGGTAAGTGGCCCTAATCTGGGATGACCCTGGGAGGGCTGCTGGAGAAGGCCTGGGTGCCTGTGGACATCATTGCTGTGGGGGCTGGGGACATCGGCTGGAACTAAGCTGGGTACTCTTACAGGCTGTGTTTCTTAGGAGCCCTTGAAGCCCTGATGGTGTTAGGCTGGACAAGTTTCCTTTCCCAGAGTTGGGCCCTAAATGGGTACTGGCAAGGCCTGATCACTGACTCTAATTGACCATTAAGCCAGGGGTTCCTGACAGTTGCCAGACTATCTTGGGGACTCAGAATGGGGTCGATGGGTCAGAAAAGCCTCACAGTGAAACCTTTCTTTAGAGCTGCTTTGTTGTTTGTCTCTTGCTTTCTCTTCTGTCTGAGGTTGAATCTGTACCTACTGTTTTGTCCAGCTCATTCTGAGAGGCTTTTTGGGGTTGGGAAGTGGGGGGAGTCTCTGAGTTTGGGTCTGGCTCAGTGTCACTGGCAGTTCCTTTTATTGTCAGGTACTAAGAGCCATCCTCCTGTCCCAGGTGTGGTTTGTGTCCTAGCGCCCCTGGAAACTGTACCTCACCTTCCTGGACAAGCTTTTTGGGGAAGGGAGTTAGGGAATGACAGGCCTGGGAGGTGTCCTGGTTCTGGCAGGTCTCTCTTCTGAAGCCAAATCAGGGGTATCAGAAGGGGGCCCCTATGGAGTCTTTAAGGCCATGGTGTCATTATTTTCATGTCTCATTCATCTGTTTGCTGCAAGGCCCCTGGTTTATGGAGTTGTTATTGCTAAAAATGGCTTAGGTGTTATTTTCTTCTAAATTTTGGGCCTGTTTGGGACCTAATTTTGTGTTGTGTTCTGTCATCACTTGTGTATCAGAAGCTGAGAGCTGCCCAAGGGTAATGTTTTAGTCTGTTCCTTTGCCTTTCCCAACCATATAGTGATAAACTATACATTTTGGACCACCAGGCAGTGTCTGGGGGATAGAGTGAGGGACCGATAGATCTTAGGTATCTAATTTTATAGCAGCATAGCATGAGGTAAGGATCTCCTGAGCTTGAGGGTAGAGAATTAACAGAACAGGACTCAAGCCAGGACAAGGGAGTTGAATGTTTAAATGGGCTGCAGTGAGGCACCAGGAGTGTTGTGGTAGGTATGTGGATAGATGGGGGGAGTCAGATCAGGAAGACATAGAACGCTGAGTTAACAGACTTGAAGGTCTGGAGGGAGGTACAATTGTGAGCCTCTGAAAAGGTGATGCCTAAGAGCCATTTGAACCACAGGGAATACAGATGACAGTAGAAAGGGAAACAGGACTCTGTAGGATTACTGCATCACCTGTCTTCCCAGCTTAGGCTCCTGAGTCAAGGCATTGAGTTGTGGAAACCCAGGTCTAAACTGAGTTATTTGCTTGAATTTCATTCATCTCCTGAGAGGAGAATTAAGGAGGCTGTGCTCCTGAGAAAGCAGCCATGTGATAACATTCACAGATTGATCAATGAGTTCTAATTTGTTATACAATTTAAATATAAACTTTTAAAAATTTTAGCAGATTCCAGAGGAATTTGGAGAAGTCGTAGAAGAAAACATAACTGACATTTTTCCAAGAGGAATTTGGGGCACCACCTTACTCTGAGAATAAGGTTCAGGGAAATGACTTCTGGTACTTACTCAGTCCAGGATCCTGGTTGGGGCAGTTCTTATGCATTAGGATGCCACCTTGGACCTGAGGCCTCTAACTGTGTATGTTTTCATATGTCTTTCAGACACCTAGTGGCAGCAGGATGAGTGCAGAGGCAAGTGCCCGGCCTCTGAGAGTGGGCTCCCGTGTGGAGGTGATTGGAAAAGGCCACCGAGGTACTGTGGCCTATGTGGGAGCCACACTCTTTGCCACTGGCAAGTGGGTAGGTGTGATCCTGGATGAAGCAAAGGGCAAGAATGATGGAACTGTCCAAGGCAGGAAGTACTTCACTTGTGATGAAGGGCATGGCATCTTTGTTCGTCAATCCCAGGTACTCACATTCTGCTTCTGTGACTGTATGTGTGTATGTGTGCATGTATCTATTGTATGTGCAGCTAATGTGTTGGTACTTCCTTTTCCTGGGCATGGGCTTAAGCCTCTGGTTGGGAGAGTGAGAAATAGTTGGGGAGGAAAGAATGGAGATCCATCCTTAGGGAAGCTGCCCTGTACTCCTGGCTTGCTTGGAGACCAGGGAGTGGGCCATATTACAGCCATTCTTGATCTGGCTGTATTGAATCTATTCTGTGGCCTCAGATCCAGGTATTTGAAGATGGAGCAGATACTACTTCCCCAGAGACACCTGATTCTTCTGCCTCAAAGGTCCTCAAAAGAGGTAACAACCACCCACTTAAGTTGCCTCCTCACATCCAGGAGTCCCCAGGACTTCCTTTCCATAACATGGAGTCACAGTGGATCCTGAGATTTTTTTCCATCACCACCATATTCCCGTTTTATATCTTGTCTTACCCCACCATGATATTCTGTGCCTCTACCGCTCTGTACAAGCACACACTTTGTTTCTGTTTTCTTTCCACAGAGGGAACTGATGGAGCTGCGAAGACTAGCAAACTGGTAAGTGATTTGGGGGTGGGAGTGGGGACTAATAGAAGTAGAGGAAGAACAAGAGGAGGGATACCCAGTGCTAAGCAGGTAGAAACAGTAGGTGAATCTAATCTGAGTTAGCCTTCTAGTCTTTCCAGCCTCCTGGAAAAGGAAGGGGTACGAGTTACTGTATTATTGTAAAATGGTAGCAGGGAAAAATTTTTTTTTTTTTTTTGGTAGAGACAGAGTTTCACTTTATCGCCCATGATAGAGTGCCATGGTGTCACACAGCTCACAGCAACCTCCAACTCCTGGGCTTTGGTGATTCTCTTGCCTCAGCCTCCCAAGTTGCTGGGACTACAGGCACCCGCCACAACGCCCGGCTATTTTTTTTGTTGTTGCAGTTTGGCCGGAGCGGGGTTTGAACCCACCACCGTTATATGGGGCCAGCGCATATGAGCTACAGGCGCCGCCCATCAGGGAAAAACTCTTATGCCCCAGAAGTTCAGGGTCATATGGTATTGAGCTGGGGGTGATAAGAAGGACAAGTCTGACCCCAGTAATGTAGCTAACTTCTTACCTTTGGTATCCAAAGATGCTAATGATTGTAGGGTAGAAGGTAGAGGAAGATGGAGTTCTCTCATTAACAAGTAAATGGCAAGGAGATGGGACCCCTGCTTTCTATTTTAGGCTGTATGTAGAGGGTCCTTCCTAGCTCCCCTCTGTCATTCTATGTAGGGTATGTGAGGTAGGGCTCCAGACTGCAGCTTCTCTGGGCCAGGATGTGAACATCCTGGAAGCTGATCCTTGAGGAAACCCACATCTTGCTTGTGGGTTGACAATGACCTGAATCCTTCTCTTAATCTATGTATGCCTCATTGGTCTTAACGCCTACTTTCAGGATGTCTGTTCAGTTAGTACAATGTGATGTTTGTTCTCTAACTCTGCCCTTTCCTACTCATGCAGCGGGGACTGAAGCCTAAGAAGGTGGTGTGTTTACTATTTGTGCGTGGGTGGGTGAGGGCTGTGAGCCCCCTCCCCAGCTGTCCTGCATGTCCCTGGGATGCTGCATGTATGTGTGTGTGACCTTGGGGCTGGGATGGCCAGAGGAAATGGCAGCTTTGGCTTTCAGAGTTCCTTTGAACTGTGCAAGAACATCAGGCTCAGTGTCTAAGTCCAGATAGTACCCATCATCAACAATTCCCCCTGCCCCAGGACTCCAGGCCAAAGACTTTCTATAGCAACAGCATGAAATAGAGCATTTACTGGGTTACTGTGGGCTCTCACTTAGCCTGAGCATGGGGGGCCATGGGAAGATAGACTGGGGGATGAGATTGGGAAAAGTACCAAATAAAGTAGTTGTGCAAGGAAAAAGAGAACAGAGCACAGAAAGAATAATCCATAGTTGAAAAGCCTGAGAGTCTTTTTGTGCTTGCCTCTGGGTGGGTACTGCCATAAATATCTACCCCTACTCTGCCCCATCAGCCTTTCCCTGCCTCTTCCTTTCTCTAAGGTGATGTGCCTTAGGCCTTCCTCCTACCTGTTGCAGCCTTCCATCCACTGTCATTGGAATGGAGCTCAACTGGGCCACCTCCCCTCCCAATCACAGACTCTTTTAAAAAAACTCTTAAATTGCTGCCATGACCACTTCCTCACACCAGCCCCTGCGTGGGCCTCTCCAACCTGCATGTGCCTGTCTGACCTGTACCTACTGTGCTATATGTATAATACTGTGATTTCCTTGTTGCAAACCTGTCTCAGGCCTTTGTGGCATTGCATGGAGAGCTGCTGGGTTGGGGAAGCGGGAGGGTAGAAGAAAACATCTTTTCAACTTATGGTTGGTGATGGGTTCTCACTTTGGAGTTGTGCCATGATAGAGATGACATTCTGATACTTGCTTTTGGGCCTAGCTCTGTGTAGGAATGGCAACATCAGGAAAATAATGCTGTAAAGGATGCTGGGCCTATTCCAGGGTCATAAAAACTTGGCTTTGTCCCTTGATTATTGTGTCCTGATTGGGGCTTCCATCTCACCTTAGGCCCCTGAATAGAGAAAAGCATGAGACTACAGTCTGATATCCATGGAGAAGTTCTGGCCATAGGTCGATCTGACCCTGAGCTGGGGCTTGATTAATGCCCAAATCCTGGGGCTTTGGCAGCTGCCTGGAGAAATGTAGCAAAGCCCAGCCCCGGCTGCCTGTGCTGCCCTTCTGTAGGCACAGTGGTAAATGTCAGTCAGGTAGTAAGTGCCCTCTGTCCCTAGTCTTCCTCACCAGTGGTGCTCTCAAAGCAGATCACTTAGCTTAGGGTCTCTGCTCTCCCCCTTGTGGAACAGGAAGCCAGTTTCAGAGCAAAATAGCATGCTTTGAAGGGGAGGGCAGACGGGAACCCAGATGTCTCTACTAAGTGCTCAGTTCTTTCTGGAAGCCCTTTAAAGATAGGCTTTAACCTGTCTACAACCAGGGGATGGTTGGGAGACAAGCCCGACGCTGTCACTGGAGCTGCTATTGCCCAGACAGAATGTTTCCCAGAGTTCTTTAATCACTCTATGTGCTCCTCAGAGCTGAGCCTGTTGCTGGAGGGGTGCTCTGGCTGTGTGTGCTGGGTAAGAGACCTATAAAGGGGTTGGCAGGGTGTATAAGAGATAAGTGGAGTTGATGCGGTTGTAGGTGTGAATATTAGAGATGGAGCATGGAGGCCCTATGTCTCTGCCCAGTGATGCTCTGGTCCCATAGGTTATCATGTCTGGCTTCCAGCCCAGTTTCTTGAAGCAAGCTCTTGGGGAAGGGCAAGGAAGGGGAGAGAGGAGACAGGATCTGTGCTTAGGAGGAAGAAGCAAGGCGGGCTCTACACATGACTTTGTCCAGTCAGAAGAGGAGGAGGAGCCGTTAGAGCCTGGGCGGTTGCTAGGTGACTGAGGAGCAGTGGCTCCACCTCCGCGGAGCAGAGGAGGGTGGGTGCATGACGTCAGGTGGAGCTGGTGCTGCGGCCACTGAGGCTGCCATCAGCCTAAGCTGGCTAACTGGGCCAGGCGCGCTCCGCCCTGGGGCCTGTCGGAGCCTGGTGGTCCCGCTGTGCACCTGGGGAGCCTCTGTGTGGAGCAGCAGCTATTTGCAAGCTGGGACACTGCTGCACTGGGAAGCTGAGGCTGCATTGTTGAGATTTGATGCACTAATCTCCTGTCTCCGCCGCCTTTTCCTCTGTTCGGTCTCTTTCCTTCCCTCCCTCCCTTCATCCGTCCGCCCTCTCTGTGTTTGTCTATCCTTCTCTGTCTCTCCTCTTTCCTTTCCTTGCTTTCTTTGGTTTTCTGCAATCATGAGACAGGCACCGACAGCCCGAAAGGTACTCTTGCTTTCTCTGGTCCTGCTGCCAGGTTGCCAGGGCAATGGTGGCAGCAGGCAGTGGGGGTGGGGGCTGATAACTTCATCTGTCTACCTGGTCGGGGGAGGAGGGTGCAGACGGAGGTGGGGGCAGGGAGAGGTATGTGTCACTACCATGCCCCACGCCCTGGGCATTTGCTCTCTGCCCTGCCTCCTTTTGGCACTGACTGAGTCCCTGTTCTGGGCCTTGTACCCAGCAGCCTCAAAGGTTTGAGCTTCAGGCAGCCTCTGCTGCAAACTGGCTCTGGGAGTTTTCTGTGGTAGAACGTGGGGAAGCAGGTTCAAGTGTCCCAGGTCTAGCAGGCCTACTTATCTCACTCAGGCTTTGCTGGAATGCCTGTTGGTTGTTTTCCCAGCATCTCACTTCCCCCCAGGTTTGTATCAGGGTGGTTTCCTGGGGTAGGATGGAGACCCTAGAATAGTTTTTTTTGGTTGTTTGCCCGCATCTCCCTTCCCTCCGGGGTTTGTATCAGGGTGGTTTCCCAGGGTAGGATGGAGATCCTAGAATAGTTTTTGACCAACAGCTATGGAAGCTTAGCCCAGAGAAGGAGGGTTAGGGATTGGTCTCCTTGGGCTTAGTATACATATATACTGAAAACAGGGTCCAAGCCATATCTTGTCTTTGCCAGAACAGTGAGACACTGGGTATCAAGAATGCTGTTTGGGAGCTGGTGTTAGTTGTCCATTCACCACTTTGCAGTAACCCGAAGGGTTCCTGGATTTGACATAAGGCAATAGTTTGTCCCTGCTCCTGCCCACCCCCATCTCCTTTCGTAGAGCTGGGTGGGGTTACTTTGCTGAGCTCTGGGCTTCTGCTAATGCAATATTCATGGTCCTGACACCTGAGCCCTCTGCTCTAGGGATGGGGACTGCTGCAGGGTATGGTCCTGGGAAAAGGGGAATTGGGGGAAGGGAGGGCAGCAGCTTCATTCTATCTTAGGGACCTGATCTCCCACTTCTAGGGTTATAGGACTCTTGCTATAGGGTTTCTAGGGAGTCCTCTGTGGAGTTCAATACTTAAAGGAAGAAGCTGACCTGGGAAAGTCCTTGGGAGTGGTGGCTGGGTGGGGCCTCTGGCTCAGGGCTGGAATGGGAGAGGTTGTTCACAGAAGGATGGTCTCTGGAGACCCTCTCACCAGCTGCTGCCTCTGGTCTCCTGTGGTTCAGCCTAGGAGACAAACTTCTGGGATTCCCAGGGTATTTGAAGGAGTGAGGCCTGCCAGGGTTGGGCAAAAGTGGGGGCAGGAACTAAGAGGAACAAGAGTTCTGGGATTCTGGAGTAGGAACACAATGACTCACTGGAGGGAAAAGGAGATGGGGTGGGGGGCCGGGAGGTGGCTAACTAGCCCCATCCTTGTTACTTCTTCTGCTCTCATTGCTGTCCCTTTTGCTGTTGTCTGTCTTTCCACCATTATCCTTTCTTTCCTGACTACTTCTCCTCTGGCTCCTGTTGCCTGTCCAGACCACAACTCGGCGGCCCAAGGTGAGAAAAAAACAGGCCCCTGGGCAGGCACTGCTAAGGCATCTTAGGCATTTGCATGCATGTGGGCATATGTATGATCAAGTAAAAGTTGGTCACAGTGCAACCTAGGTTTTCTTTAAGGGGAAAGGGGGCTTCTTCTCCAGGAGAAGTGACTTTTGGTCTTAGGAGGTTTTCTAGGCCAGTACCTTGAATGCAAAAGAGAATGAGTGAGGTCATGGGTTAAAGTAGGCTTTTTCTTTGAACAAGGAAATTTTGACCAGTTTTGAGGGGAGGGACTGGAAGAAAGGTGAAGAATTTGGAAGGGTAAAATGTCAGGGGGAAAGGAGGTAAGTGTGTTTATGAAAGGCTTTGAGTAGGGGGAGTCTGGAATAGTACATGGTCTCTGAGTGTCAGCTCAATGGAACTGCTTCCAGGGTCAGCACTGCTAGGGAGGGCTCCAGGCCCCAGGCTTCAAGGCAGCTCCTCCCACATCCCACAGGGCCTAGGTACTGTTTTCTGATTGGAGCATTTTTGTCTTAGGGGAGGGAGGTGATGGAAGGATTGTTTCAAGTGGGAGTCAAGGCCTACAACTTTCACCTTGGCCTTTTTATCTACAGGAGTCACTGAAATAGACCAAAGGAGGGAGATTCAGCTTGACTCCCAAAGAACAGAAAGGCCCCTAGCAGGGGTAGACAGCCTGGCACCCCTTTTAGCCCAGCCTTCTCTGGGAACATAAATAGTAGAGAACAAAGTCTAATCTGTTCTTTTTCTCTGACATTGTTGTGGTATTTTTCCTCCTGGGGGAGGAGGGAACAGATCTGGAGCCAGGATGGGACTGGGAGTATTAAGAAATTGGCTAGAATGATCATAAATGGGTCACAGAGGGGAGTTCTGGGGAGTAAGGGATTCTGCTCTAAAGGGCAGTGCCAGAGATGGGAGGAATGTGGGGGTCAGTGCCAAGGGAGGACCTTATAATTTTGTATCTTCCCCCATCCTTTCCTCCCTCACTCCTTTGTCTCCCATCCTTCTCCTTCTGTCTTTTGTCACGCTCTTTTTCTGGCTATCATTTTTCCTCTCCCTTTCACTGTTTCTTCATGATCACTGTGTTTTGATACTCTTTGCTTTTTTCCTTCTCTATCTTCGTCCCTTGCCTTACTCTCATATTCTGTCTCTCTTCCCTTTACCACCCTTCTTTGTTCTCTTTCTGATCTGCCCCTCTCCTCTCTGAATAGCCCACTCGCCCAGCCAGTACTGGGGTGTCTGGGGCCAGTAGCTCTCTGGGTCCCTCTGGCTCAGCATCAGCAGGTGAACTGAGCAGCAGTGAGCCCAGCACTCCAGCTCAGACTCCGCTGGCAGCACCCATCATCCCCACACCGGTCCTCACCTCTCCTGGAGCAGCACCCCCACTTCCTTCTCCCTCCAAGGTAAGGACTTGGGCTGAGGTAAGGGATAATTAAGATACCAGGAGATCTGTGATCCCTAGCTAAGTCTTGAAAACTTCCCAGGATTGGTAAAGACCCAAAACTTGGATCAGAAAGAGTGGGGACATAGTATGTGGGTATCTTGCTACTGACTGAGCTACTGTTTCCTTTCTTGCCCCTCTCCCATGCTCTTCCATACATACTATACTGTGGTTTCCTCTTAGATATGTGTATGCTACTTGATTTTGACTCTGGGGCTGGAGTGAAGTTTATACACATTCTTTTTTTTTTTTTTTTTTTTAGACAGAGCCTCAAACTGTCACCCTAGATAGGGTGCTGTGGCATCACAGCTCACAGCAACCTCCAATTCCTGGGCTTAAGCAATTCTCCTGCCTCTGCCTCCCAAGTAGCGGGACTACAGGCACCTGCCACAATGCCCGGCCATTTTGGTTGCAACCGTCATTGTTTGGCGGGCCCAGGCTGGATTTGAACCCGCCAGCTCAGGTGTACATGGCTGGCGCCTTAGCCTGTTGAGCCACAGGCGCCGAGACACACGTTCTTGTCTTGATGGGAAGGAGAGATGGGCTGTGCATAAACTATAAGGCCCCTCCTTTGCAGGAGGAGGAGGGACTGAGGGCCCAGGTGCGGGACCTGGAGGAGAAACTGGAGACTCTGCGTCTGAAACGGGCCGAAGACAAGGCAAAGCTAAAAGAGCTGGAGAAACACAAGATCCAGCTGGAGCAGGTGCAGGAATGGAAGAGCAAAATGCAGGAGCAGCAGGCAGACTTGCAGCGGCGTCTCAAGGAAGCGCGGAAGGTGGGGCTTAGCGTGAAGGCGGTGGCTGGGGAGGCTGAGAGACCCAGAGAAGTGTGCTGGAACCTAAACTGGAACTGGAGCCTGGAACACCTTGCGAGAAAGGGTGGCATGGGGCATCTCTGTGCTTATACTCCCTCTTGTCTCCCCCCTTTCCTCAGGAAGCCAAGGAGGCCCTGGAGGCAAAAGAACGCTACATGGAGGAGATGGCTGACACTGCTGATGCCATCGAGATGGCCACTCTGGACAAAGAGATGGCTGAAGAGCGGGCCGAGTCTCTGCAGCAGGAGGTAGAGGCACTGAAGGAGCGTGTGGATGAGCTCACCACTGACTTGGAGATCCTCAAGGCTGAGATTGAAGAGAAGGGTAAGGGGCTAAGAGCTGCTAGGGATCAAATGGTTGGTGAGAACTAGGTCTGAAAGTGTTAATGGTCTTCTGCAGGCTCAGATGGGGCTGCATCCAGTTATCAGCTCAAGCAGCTCGAGGAGCAGAATGCCCGCTTGAAGGATGCCCTGGTGAGGTAGGGCCTTCCTCATTGCATGGCCCAGGCATGCATTCTCCTGTCTCCAAATGTGGTAGAGCACCCATTGCCCAGTGACTCTGATACATGGTCTCCTTCTCTCTTCCCATTTCCCCACAGGATGCGGGATCTTTCTTCCTCAGAGAAACAAGAGCATGTGAAGCTCCAGAAGCTCATGGAAAAGAAGAACCAAGAGCTGGAAATTGTGAGGCAACAGCGGGAGCGTCTTCAGGAGGAGCTGAACCAGGCAGAGAGCACCATTGATGAGCTGAAGGAGCAGGTCTGGGGAGCACAGCCCCTTGCTCAGAATCCCCCTACCTGATTCTCCTATTGGTGTTTCCTCTTTCTAGTTACATACCAGCAGCCCTTCTCCTCTCTCCCTCCCTGGAACACAGGTGGATGCTGCTCTAGGTGCTGAGGAGATGGTGGAGATGCTGACAGACCGGAACCTAAATCTGGAAGAGAAAGTGCGGGAGTTGAGAGAGACAGTGGGAGACTTGGTAAGATAAGAGCAGACCCTTGACTTCTGACCCCGATGGAGGGTGTTTGGAAGGGACCTTCCTTCTGAGACAGAGATTAACTCATGTTTCCCACCCTTTGAGCAGGCTGTGTGGTGAGGGGACCCTTCCTGGCCTTGCTACCCTCACCCTGCCTTTCCTTTGCCCCAACTATTTTGTTATGTCTCAGGAAGCGATGAATGAGATGAATGATGAGCTGCAAGAGAATGCACGTGAGACAGAACTGGAGCTGCGAGAACAGCTGGACATGGCGGGTGCCCGAGTGCGTGAGGCCCAGAAGCGTGTGGAGGCAGCCCAGGAGACAGTTGCAGACTACCAGCAAACCATCAAGAAGTACCGCCAGCTGACTACCCATCTACAGGTGCCTATCCCCCTCCACCACTGATTTCTGCCCCAATCACTTCAGGGATCCTTCATCACCCAGCGGCTCCCTCATCACCCAGGAGTGCCCAACTGTTTCTGCTCCCAGGACGTGAATCGGGAATTGACAAATCAGCAGGAAGCATCTGTGGAGCGGCAGCAGCAGCCTCCTCCAGAGACCTTTGACTTCAAAATCAAGTTTGCTGAGACTAAGGCTCATGCCAAGGTTAGGAAATTGGGTGGGACTGACGCATGGGGTGTTAAGAAGCCAGGCTGGATATGGCTTGGGATGACCTGGCATGAGGTTCTGGGCTTTTGCTTCCAGTGGAAGGGGGTTGCATTATGTGGTGATTGGAAGATTTCTAGCTTACAATTGTCCTAGAAGCAAGGGACCTGGTGGAGCAAGCTATGGTGGTTTTGGAACTCTCTACCATGGCTGAGAAACCCCCTTCCTATGCACCTCACAGGCAATTGAGATGGAATTGAGGCAGATGGAGGTGGCTCAGGCCAATCGGCACATGTCCCTGCTGACAGCTTTCATGCCTGACAGCTTCCTTCGGCCAGGTGGGGACCATGACTGTGTCCTGGTGCTGCTGCTCATGCCTCGTCTCATTTGCAAGGTACAGTCAATCAATGACATGTTCAACGGGAATCTCTACCACAAAGAGTTTATGATGCAGTGGAGGAACACAGAGTTAGCAAAGTCATAGATGAATATGTATTACAAATTCTGTTTTAAGAAAGATTCTTTGACAGAGCACAATTGGGGATCTGATTTAGATAGGGGTAGGACATGACTGAAGGAATAATATTTGAGTTGAGGGACAGATGGTGATTAGGAGTCAGGTAGGAGGATGATTGGCAAGATAGCATTCTAGGCGGAGAGATAGTAGGAATGGTAGTTTTAAGTTCTAAGAGCTTGGTCCCATTGGTCCCACCACTCTTTGATTTTCACATCCTGAGTTCTCACAATCTCCAGTAGTTGCATCATTACCCTTTCCCCATGTGAGATTCCCCACCCATCTAAGAGCTATTTCTGCTTTCTTTCCCAAGTGTATCCATGCTCCCAGCATAGTTGTTGTGTGTCCCATATTCCTTAGTCTGTTCTCCATCTTCTGCTCTGAGTCCCAGGTCCCTGGTGCATCTTCCCACAGGCAGAGCTGATTCGGAAGCAGGCACAGGAAAAGTTTGAACTAAGTGAGAATTGTTCAGAGCGGCCTGGACTGCGAGGAGCTGCCGGAGAGCAGCTCAGCTTTGCTGCTGGGCTGGTATACTCTCTGAGTCTGCTGCAGGCCACACTCCACCGCTACGAGCAGTAAGTGACTCCTGATTCCCCCACTCCAAGGCCATGTGCCCAGGATTGGCTGGAACTGAGATTGCCTGGCAGACCTTGGCCTCACAAAGTCTTTCTTTGGTCTCTAGTGCCCTCTCTCAATGCAATGTGGATGTGTATAAAAAAGTGGGCAGCCTCTACCCTGAGATGAGTGCCCATGAACGCTCCTTGGATTTCCTCATTGAGCTGCTGCATAAGGATCAGCTGGATGAGACTGTCAATGTGGAGCCTCTCACCAAGGCCATTAAGTACTACCAGGTCTGGGGCTAGAATTCAGGGTTGGGATGGGAGGCTGAGAAACTTTAACCTGATGAGGGCTATATCAATGTATTCATGATGTTTTGGGTTGGCTGCTTGAGGCCTGGTTTGCTCTTAGATGAACTTGCCTTACAGTGCAGCTGGTTGGAGGTTTTTTTTTTTTTTTCTTTTCTTGGAGGTTTTATACGACTAGAGATTCATGGTGATCAGAGCTCAAACTACAATTTAGGAAGAACTCCCCATCTTTCCAGGGCTTACTATTTCTTTTTGTCATCCCTCCTCAGCATCTGTACAGCATCCACCTTGCCGAACAGCCTGAGGACAGTACCATGCAGCTGGCAGATCACATTAAGGTGAAGTGTCTGGGCTGGTAGTTGAGTCCCCTGTAGAAATCACAAATGGAAGGCATCAGATGAAGAGATCAGGCACCTGAAGGATAAAGGACTGGGGCAGGGTCACCAAAATCAGATCAGAGAAGGCAGAGGACTCACTTATGTATGGGAGTGAGCAGAGGGAAGGGACTTCTTAGAGATGATGATAGGACAAAATGGCTCCTATTGGCAGCTGATGACCACATGCTTCTGTCTTCACAGTTCACCCAGAGTGCCCTAGACTGCATGAGCGTGGAGGTAGGACGGCTGCGTGCCTTCTTACAGGTGAGAACACATCTATATGTATGTGAGCTTCTCCTTTTTCTTAGTCTTCTCACTCCCAGCTCTAATGCTGATTTGGCTTTCCATTTATTTTCTTTTTCCTGAGCAGGGTGGGCAGGAGGCTACAGATATTGCCCTCCTGCTCCGAGACCTAGAAACATCGTGCAGTGACATCCGCCAGTTCTGCAAGAAGATCCGAAGGCGAATGCCAGGGACAGATGCTCCTGGGATCCCAGCTGCACTGGCCTTTGGACCACAGGTTTAGGACTGCGAGTGGGGAAGGAAAGGAAGCTGAGCAGGAAGGGCCCCTAGCACTTTGAGATGTGAATCCAATCAGGGGACAAAGATGATTTTGGGGTAGCTGGGAAGTGTGGTGCTGGACGCAGGATGGGCTCCTGACTCTGGCCTGTCACACAGGTATCTGACACACTCCTAGACTGCAGGAAACACTTGACTTGGGTAGTGGCTGTGCTACAGGAGGTGGCGGCTGCTGCTGCCCAGCTCATTGCCCCGCTGGCAGAGAACGAGGGACTGCCTGTGGCTGCCCTGGAGGAGCTGGCTTTCAAAGCAAGCGAGCAGGTGGACTGGATGGCCGGCAGAAGGTGGTGGGGAGTCAGTGACCAGTGTGAGGCACTCACTGCTGCCCTTGGCTCCTGCAGATCTACGGGACACCTTCCAGCAGCCCCTATGAGTGTCTGCGCCAGTCCTGCAACATCCTCATCAGCACCATGAACAAGCTGGCCACAGCCATGCAGGAGGGAGAATATGATGCAGAGCGGCCTCCCAGCAAGGTAGGTGGAGATTTCCTTGGAGAGGCTGCAGAGGCTGTAGTTGTAGGGCTGCTGCTAATTGTGGGATGGTGGGAGACAAGAGGAAGGCATCTGGAGAGCACCATCCTGCCTAGAAGACGAACTTCCTTATGACTGGATCTGACAGGTACACATTGGTCATCTCCTTTCTCCACCCATTTTCTGACCTCCCCCATTCCTTAGCCTCCCCCAGTTGAGTTGAGGGCTGCAGCCCTTCGAGCTGAAATCACAGATGCTGAAGGCCTTGGTTTGAAGCTTGAAGATCGAGAGACAGTCATCAAGGAGTTGAAGAAGTCACTCAAGATTAAGGTGAGGGAGGATAGGCTTAGGATCTGGGGGCCAGAGTTGGTGGGACCCAGGGCAGCAGTGAATGTTGGAGATAGGAACTGAGATGAATTTGGGATTGGAAGAAGAGGGAGAGCCTGTGATCTATGGGAGCTCTGGTGAGCCCTCAGAGAATGTTCTATCTGGTGGTCTAGTCCAGGTTCCAGGGACCATGGGGAGGATGTGAGGGAACTAGAAGCTCTCTGTCCTTGTCCAGGGGGAGGAACTGAGTGAAGCCAATGTACGGTTGAGCCTCCTGGAGAAGAAGCTCGACAGTGCTGCCAAGGATGCAGACGAGCGCATTGAGAAAGTCCAGACTCGGCTGGAGGAGACCCAGACACTGCTGCGGAAGAAGGAGAAGTCAGGCACCTTCCCTGGGGCCTGCTTCCTCCAATCCTCCCTCCTGCCAGAGGCTCTCTGCTTCCTAATACATCCCCCTGCTCACCCTCTAGTAGTGAGACTCTCCCTATTGCCCTTCCTCACTGCCAGCCTCACTGTATCACCCTCACCTGAGCCTTTGCTGTCCTGCCCTGGCTTCTCACCAGCAGTGTTGCTCCAAGGACCTCTCAGGATTGAATAGGCAGGGGGGTTGTGGGGAAGGGACACTGCCCAAGTTCAGATTCTCTTCCACAGAGAGTTTGAGGAGACAATGGATGCACTCCAGGCTGACATTGATCAGCTGGAATCAGAGAAGGCAGAGCTTAAGCAGCGGCTGAACAGCCAGTCCAAGCGCACAATTGAGGGGCTTCGGGGGTCCCCTCCCTCAGGCATTGCTACCTTGGTCTCTGGCATTGCTGGTGGTGAGTACAGTGGGATAGGAGCACTGTGGTGCAGAGGAGATTGTCTTCTGTCTTGTCCTTTGGCTTAGTTTGACATGTGTCTTCTTACCCCTCAGATGTTCAGCCAAGAATGAGCTTGCCTGGTTTCACCCTGTGCCAGCTTTCACCAAGTTTTCATTTCCTCCAAAGATACATGCTGAGTTTCTCTAACCAAATGAGGGTATTACTAAAAGGTCACTGAAGCTCAGAATAACAAAAGCAGTTGGACTCTAGTAGATGTCCCTTCTGGGTCGTGCCCTTTCTGTTTTAACCCTGTATCCCAGCGCCTGCCTGATGCCTGCTGTTCATTGTTCCTTTGCTTGGGAACTGCTTTTCCCCACTGAGTTTACATGGCTTCATCCTGTGATGTAGTCATCTTTTCCATTGCTGAATCCTCCCCATTTTGCTTGGGGCTTGTGTTCTAACCTTTGCCTGGTCACTCAATATGGTCAGCCCCCGCACCTGGAGTTTTTCTGGCCCCTAGACCCAGCCTCCTGAGTTTCCTTACTGAGGAGGTGGTTGCTGCCATCTTGGTTTTCATCTGCCCTGTAGTTTGCTTTTGTTTTCTCTTGACTTTAACTTGCCCTTCTCACCCCTAGAAGACAAACTCCTTGCCCTGGCATTAAACCTTCAGGGCCTCTAGACTTTATCTGCTGCTTCTGTGTCTTGTCATCTGACCTCCCCTAGAAAGAGTCTTGTTCTCATCAAAATCTCTGTCACTGGCACCTCTTGATCTTGGGAGGTGACCACACACCTCCTTGACTTTAGACTTCAATAGTGCAGACAGTTCGGTGTTCTTGTAGGGGAATCTCCAGAATTGCTGCACCATACTGTTTTAGCTCAGGCTTTTAAAATAAATATTGGTTTGGAATTTATGAAACTTCCCACCAAAAGGTGGGGCCTTTTGCCTCAGAGCAATGGGGAAACCTGAGGAGCAAGGGAATGTATTTGCATTCTCCACTGAAGCTGAGCTGCTGGGCGAGCACTAAGGATGCAGACATAGGGGGTCTCTGGAGATAGGGCCCAAGTGTGGCCTCTAGCACGCGCTCACTTGGTCATTCTTCTTCACACATTGTATTGTCTCATGGCCATGCTCCCATTTGCTTTCTTTTTAACACATATCTAGTCTTCCCCAAAGGGAGGGGCAGGGCCAGAGTCTTGTTGGAGAATGTCTGATGATCAGGAAAAGGGTTTTCCTGTAGATTGTGCCCAGGATTCCTCTGGTGTGTCTTCCTAACCCCCAAGTCATTCAATTCCTCTCTCTCCTCTCCTGCTTCCCCGTGGGCTATCCTGAACACAGAAGAACAGCAGCGAGGTAGAGATCCAACCTGGTTGGGGGTTACCAAGGCTGGTGGGAATTAGAGTTGGGGGAGCAGGGTGAGGTTTTCCCCTTGGGAAGCCAGGGCTGGCGGATGGGGATGAAGAAAGGAGAAGAGCAGGCAGTGAGCCTTTTTCACCTCCTCTTGGAGCTAACAACATTGTTATGGTACCCACAGGGGTTGCCCCTGGGCAGGCTCCAGGGTCCGTGCCAGGCCCAGGGCTGGTGAAGGACTCTCCACTGCTGCTTCAGCAGATCTCTGCCATGAGGCTGCACATCTCTCAGCTCCAGCATAAGAACAGCATCCTCAAGGTCAGGGAGCCATAGAGAAGATTAGGGTGGCGGATGGAGCATACCTGCCCCCTTGGTGACAGATGGCAGGAACTTTCTAGCACCACTTACTGCTATTCCTCTATTTTCTCCCACAGGGAGCCCAGATGAAAGCGTACTTGGCAGCCCTGCCCCCTCTGCATGTTGCAAAGTTATCCCTCCCACCCCACGAGGGCCCGGGTGGTGAACTAGCAGCTGGAGCACTGTATCGTAAGACCAGCCAGCTGCTGGAGACATTGAATCAGCTGAGCACACACACCCACGTAGTAGACATCACTCGCAATAGCCCTGGTATGTACCCACCCACCCCTGAGATCAATAACACACCTGGCTCTTGGCCCAGGGATTTAGCCACTGCCCAGGCAGTCCCCACATTGTAGAGGCTCTTCCCTGCATATTCTTTGGCATCAGTGTACAGTTTGCTTGATTCACCCTCTCTCTCTTAAGTACCCACCCCATGAGAGGGTTCAGTACCTGAACTCTTGACCCTTAACCCAGTACAGCTACCTATTTGGGCCTTGGTGGGCCTTACCAGCTTTCCCTCCTCACAGCTGCCAAGAGCCCATCAGCCCAGCTTATGGAGCAAGTGGCTCAGCTTAAGTCCCTGAGTGACACCATCGAGAAACTCAAGGTTAGCTCAGACCTTGCCCTTCCCTACCCTACAGAGCTTGCTTCAGAGCCCTCACTGGTAGAGCCAGGCACTTTGGAGTTCCTCTGGGGCAAGCCCTGTGTTAGATGACATCTTGGGGAGTGGGTGGAAGGGAAGGCAGCATTCTTGTCTTGGAAGCTCACTGTCTTTAAGTGCCAACAGAAGACAGATTCTTGTAACAAAGTGAATGAGTGAGGACCATCTTTAGAGTGAGTAATTCAGGCTGCATTTTCTGTCAGAGTGAGGTCATCATGGGGAGAATGGTTGGGCATGGCTTCCCAGACCCAGCAGGATGCGAGTCGGGTCTTAAGGGATGAAGACTTGTAATGTAAAGAGGGATGTTGGGGTGGGGATTGGGTTGGACAAGAGATCAAAATATGGTGATAGAGAAGACTGAGCCTTGGCACTTGTTATTAGTGTCTCTGTGAAACCAGGTTGGTCCTGTGGGCCCTGTAAGTGTACCCTAAATGAACCCTTGTTTTCCTCCCCTTCCCCAGGATGAAGTCCTCAAGGAGACAGTATCTCAGCGCCCTGGAGCCACAGTACCTACAGACTTTGCTACCTTTCCTTCATCAGCTTTCCTCAGGGTAACAGGGAGCATGGGGCAGAGGGTGGGACAGTATGGGGGCTCAGGTGGGTCCTCAGGTCCAAAAACTGCACTTCTTAGGTTATTTGGCCAAGTCTTACATTCAAAGTAACTCAAAAGAGCTTGTAGTGCTTCCAGAAATTCCAATATTTTAGCATATAAACAACTTCTTCCATGACTTTTAACACCAAGAGGGGCTCAGAACCCCATTGTCAGACTAGGTACTATGGTCACCCTGGCCAAAGGCCTCAAATCTTAGGAGCTGCCTTGGTCTCAGTGCTCAGGGATCCCTTTAGTGGCCCACAGCTCAAATAAGCCCCTAACCTGGGGTCCTATTTCCCTTCCTAACTCCCAGGCCAAAGAAGAGCAGCAGGACGACACGGTCTACGTGGGCAAAGTGACCTTCTCATGTGCAACTGGCCTTGGACAGCGACACCGGCTAGTGCTGACCCAGGAGCAGCTGCACCAGCTTCATGGTCGCCTCATCTCCTAAGCACTCCTCCCCCCACAGTCCCCTTCAACCCTCATTCCCCCGGTGCCATCTGCCCGCTGCACAGCCATCTCAGCCAGCCTGCAGGTAGAAACATGGGGCTAAGCTCCTTCTGCCCCATTCAGCTGCACTCCCATCCCGTCAGTGCCCTGCCCCTGCCCTGCGTCCCCTCATTCCCATGCCTGACCTTTGCCATAATTTGCTGTTCAGCTGCTCCCTCCTTCCTGAGGGGCCTCAGGGCATGTGGGGGGTAGGCTGAGACCCCACCACCAAAGGTTGAGTGAGGTCTCCCTGATTGAGGACTTCACCCTTTGATTAAAGCAACTTCTGCTTCAGTGCTTTCTGTGTGGTGTTGAGAGTGGGACTTAGGCCATCTGGTTCAGAGCTTGAGTGGAGAAGGGATGCTGAGGAAGTTTGAGTGAAACTCGAGGGCCCCTTTCTGTAGTGACCAGTAGAATGCTATGTATCTGAAAGTCATGTGCACCAAGGGGGAAAGGGCTGGACTTCGGGCTAGGTGCCTAAGTTTATTTATGGATGGAGGAGGGCCAGCAGAGTAGCCTCTGCCAGCCCTGCCTCTGCTTTCTGGAGCTTCCACTGCTCTTCAGTTCAATTTGGAGTTAGAACAAATGATATAATCACTACCTCAGCCTTATTTCATTCTTCCTTCCTTCTTCCTTTTTCCCTCTCTTCCTCCTTTCCTCTCTTCTTCCTTTCTTCCCCTTCCTCCCGTCTGTCCCCTTCCTTCCCCTTCCTTCCTTTTCTCCCCTTCCTCCCTTCCCTTTTTCTTTTCTCTCCTTCTTTCCTTTTTTTAAGAGATGGTGTCTCACTGTGTTGCCCAGGCTAACCTCAAGTGATTTTTCCACGTCAGCCTCCTGAGTAGCTAGCACCAGAGGGTATATGCCACTGCATCTGTCTTCCCAACCAGAGTCTCCCATAAGAACTGGAACCTCTTAGAGGGCATATTTTTGAAACCAGGGAAAACTGAAGCCACAGACTACTAAGAAAGGATAGAAGTTACAAACGCTACTGTCAAACTCCACTACAAATTAGTATCACTGGGGTGGGTGTGGAGGGCTTTTTCCAAAAATTTAGATTTCTGAGTCTTGACCCAGACCTACTGAAAACACCTCTGGGTTAGGACCCATTAGGCCAATGAGCAGCAACCCAGTTAGCCTCCAGTTTAGTAGCTGGCTGGCTCCATGATAGTCTTTTTTTATTCCCTGCTTGGGAAAGAAATCCATCTCAAGGTCCCAAATGGCTCTAATCTAGATGGAGAAAGAGACCCTTGGCACTTCAAAGCAGACCAGCAAGGTCAGGCCCTTTGCTTGTGTGTTTCTTGTCTTGAGGGGAAGGGGCAAATAGGAGGGGGCTCCAAGGTAGGACCCCCCCCAGGGGCACATTCCCAATTAGTACACTGGGAAGGTCAGTGGGTTATGGCATTTGAATGCCTGCTCTGTACTTTAGCCCTTCTCAACTAGCATTCAGAGAGAAAATGATTTGAGTGATGTTCTCAATACTCTCAAGAATAATACACAACCAATATCACTCTAGAATGCATAGAATATAATGTGTTATATACAAGGATTGCCTTAGGGCACTGGGGCTCAATCCTTACAGAACAGGTTGAGAAGGGTTGCTGTGTCTTTATACCAGCATCTTTATCTCCCCTCCCCAAATTGGACTCCTCTGGGGCTAAGGAAATCACAGACGACACTTGGCTTAGAAACTGAGAGCCAAGACTGGGCAAATTTTTTGAGAAGAGAATAGGACTTTTTTCCCTCTAGCCTTTTCTGTCAATGATGGTTTCTCACATTTGAACTACTCTCTTTGAATGTTGTTCTCATTCATCCAATTACTTGTTACTGTACACACACCCTTAGAAGTACTAGTATCTGTCTCAAACTCAGCCTGTCTAAACTGATGTCATCTCTTCCACATCCTAGATGTGACAAGCCACAAACCTGGATGTCTTTGACTCCTTTACTCTCTTTAGCTAATTTGGTTATTCAGTTTTACTCAATTTTTCCTTCATTAATGTCTCTCAAATCTGTCCACTTTTTCCACCCACTGCTAACCTTATGTGCAGTTTCCTGCTGTGCACACAGCAGTCTTTTTTTTTTTTAGAGACAGTTTCACTTTATCGCCCTCACAGCAACCTCCAACTCCTGAGCTTAGGTGATTCTCTTGCCTCAGCCTTCCAAGTAGCTGGGACTACAGGGCACCTGCCACAATGCCTGGCTATTTTCTTGTTGCAGTTTGGCCAAGGCAGGGTTTGAACCCACCACCCTCAGTATATGGGGCCAGCACCCTATCCACTGAGCCACAGGCGCCACCCACATCAGCAGTGTTTATACTGGATACCCTTCACCCATTGCCTCTCTTAGAACTCCTGAGCTCAAGCAATCCACTCACCTCAGCCTCTCAGAGTGCTGGGATTATAGGCGCGAGCCACTGTGCCAGCCCCCATTGCCTCTCTTCAAGCAGTTTTCCTACAATGATGTCAGAGGGACCTTTCCAGAATGCAACCTGGGTTTTATCACTGCCTGATTTAAATCCTGAAATGGTTTTTCCGAGTAGATTTTAAAATTTAATTTAAATCCTAAAATGGTTCCTCTAAGTATCAAGAATTTGACATTTAATTAGAATGGCATACAAGGTCATCCATGATTTTGGGTCCTGTCCACCTTTGCAGCCTCTCACAGGATTGTTTCTCCCTATGTGTCTAGTGGTCCAGTGTTAGTGAACTCCTGCAGTTTCCCTGCCACTCTGTGCCCTCCCTCTTTCAGGCCTCTTCCCACTACCCAGAATACTACCTACCTCCTTCCCTCTACTGCACCTCCTGGCTCTCAGCCCACCTTGATTCCTCAGCTGATGTCTTGTTCATTTATATCTCTGGCATTGCTACCTCAGGAAATCTCCAATCCCTGTAGACCTTATTAGGGTCTTGTGGGTGCCTCTCTTCAGGAGGTAGCAAAGAATATAGACTATTTTTTTTTTAAAGGTCTGCTTGGATTTAGTTGCCTTGTTACCTTGGCAAGGTTGTGATTCCTAGTCTGTTTTCTTAACTGCAGAATGGGAATGATGATAACCTTACAGGGTTGTATGAAGGCTAAATGTATGGGTTGTATGAAGGCTAAATCTTTGCAGACATCAGGCACTGTGCCCTGCACATAGTAGGCTGACTTCTCTAGTATGCACTCCCACTACACTGCTGTATGTCAGTGAGTACTTGTTTCTACTGTAATTGTTAACTCCATTATCTCCCACTTTAGACATATTGAGAGTTACTTTAGGATGACCTTCCATCTCTGCATCCCCCCAAATACAGGAGAAGAGCACATATTTGGGGAGGATGAGTTTCATTTTGAACATGAGTTTGAGGTACCTGTGAGAATGACCAAGTGGAGATGTCCAGCTGACAGTTGGAACCGACTATGTCTAAGCTTAACAGAGAAGGATTGGAAATAAAATTTGGTGAATGAGTTGGTATGGCAGTGGTGGTTGAAGGCATGGTTTGGATGTGGTCATTGTCTTAATTCAGGTAACTAAGAAAACTGGACCTGAGACAAAGCTTAAGTGATAGGGCTTTTACTGGAAGGTGCAATCCCAAAGCAGTGAGCTGAGGAAAAGAAAGAGGAGGAAATCAAGGGCTTGTTTCAGTGAGTTGGCCACTGCCTCACAAAGACAACTGGTCACTTGTCCACATGGTTGTCTATGGATAGACTATACAGAAACACCATGCCTGGCTAGAACTAAAGTTGGGATTGAAAAAATGATAGAAAGGAAATTCACTTGCTCTTCTGCCTGTCTTCACTGCTAAAAGTATGTCCTGAGGGGTGTTAGCTCCTCCTTCCTTGCTGGGCTTATACTGGCCACTGTGAAAGCCAGATCCCATGCCCTACAGCATGGCATTCAGTCTAAGTCCTGAAGTGGTGAGGGAACAGAATGTGGGCACCGGCCTGTAGGAGTGGGTCAGGGCAGAGCAAGCAGCTGGAGACCTGGGAGCAGGTAAGGCTGAGAATGTGAAGCTGCAAGTTACCTGAGGAGAGTGTACAAAGGGAAGGGAAAGGTGAGTTCCAGGCAGCCGTGCAAGGTAAAAAGCCTGCATCCTGAAGGAGGCTCCTGGAAGCAGAGGAGCCCAGGGAAAGTACAGTCACAGAGCTGGGGGAGGAGAGAGGGTTCAGGGGGCACATGACTTCTGGGAAATACCCAGTGTGACTCCCTGATGCCTGATGACTGGCCAGAGCAGTCTATAAGACACAGGGAGCAGAAACAGGTTGTGGTGGCAAGAGCGAAGAGAGTATCTTGTACACCTTACCATGTCCCAGGCAGCACTGTTCATGGGGAGTCATGGAGTCAGATGGCCAGGCAGATGACAGTAAAGTGATTTTTGGAAACTGAGATGAGGTGGGATGATTGGAGAGAGGCCTAGTAAGGTGCTCTATGTCTTGAGGATGGAGCTACCTTTGATCTATTCGAACACAGAACTGCCAGTGTGACAAAACTAAGCAGACTGACTGGCATTGGGTGGGAGTAGGGTATGAACACTCTAAATTCTGTTCCCTAGGAGTACCTCTCTGAGCATTTTGGGCAGATTCCCAGTGCCAACTTCACCTGCCCTGATAAGGAGGCAGCTTTGTGAAGTAAGACTACGGCTCATATCCCAACTTGTCTACTCATGAACTGTCTGGATGTGGAGAAGTTACTTAATCTTTCAGCCTCTGTTCCTTTATTTGTAATCTGATGCCAACAGCACCTTCCTCAGGTAATCCTCACGGGGAAGATTAAGTGAGATAGCATGCTTGATACAGGTGCTCAATAAAAGAGCATACCTGGGAAATGCTGGTATTAAATGAAGAAAAAATGAAGGCTAGGTCTCGCCAAGATAACCATTTTTATAACCAGGAATTAGCATTTCCTATAAGTCCCAGGTGATGTCGTTGGTCAGGGGACCACACTTTACAGAATTACTGCTCTAAATCCAACTAACAATTTACAGGAAATGTAGAAGACAGAGAATCTTGTTAATACCGTGAGGCTGCAATTTAAGAAAATCAAGAGGCACAGTGGTTACAGCACCAGCCACATAAACCAGGGTGGTGGATTTGAACCTGGCCCAGGCCACCTAAACAACAATGACAACTGCAACAAAAAATAGCTGGGTGGGCGGTGCCTGTGGCTCAGCGAGTAGGACGCTGGTACTATATACTGAGGGTGGCAGGTTCAAGTCCTGCCCCAGCCAAACTGCAACAGCAACAACGAAATAGCCAGGTGTTGTGGCAGGCACCTGTACTCCCAGCTACTTAGGAGGCTGAGGCAAGAGAATTGCCTAAGCCCAGGAGTTGGAGGTTGCTGTGAGCTGTGTGATGCCATGGCACTCTACTGAGGGCGATAAAGTAAGACTCTGTCTCCACAACAAAAAGAAAAAAAAATAGCCAGGTGTTGTGGTAGGAGCCTGTAGTCCCAGCTACTTGGAAGGCTGAGGCAAGAGAATCGCTTAAGCCCAACAGTTT
>CAUYON010086485.1:0-11690 GCA_963573935.1 Arctocebus calabarensis | reverse complement strand
TATTTTGAGACAGAATCTTACTCTGTCACCCTCAGTAGTGTGCCATGGTGTCACAGCTCACAGCAACTTCAAAGCCTTGGGCTCAAGGGATTCTCTTGCCTCAGCCTCCTGAATAGCTGGGACTGTAGGTGACCACCATGCATGGCTAGTTTTAGAGACGGGGTCTAGCTCTTGCTCAGGCTGGTCTGGAACTCCTGAGCTCAAGCAATTCACCTGCCTTGGCCTCCCAGAGTGCTAGGATTACAGGAGTGAGCCACTTCACCTGGCTTTATTTATTTATTTATTTATTGAGACAGAGCCTTCAGCTGTCACCCTGGACAGAGTGCTGTGGCATCACAGCTCACAGCAACCTCCAATTCCTGGGCTCATGCGAGTCTCTTGCCTCCGCCTCCCAAGTAGCTGGGACTACAGGCGCCCACCACAATGCTCGGCCATTTTTTGGTTGCAGCTGTCATTGTTGTTTGGCGGGCCCAGGCTGGATTCGAACCCGTCATTTCAGGTGTACATGGCTGGCCCCTAAGCCCGTTGAGCCACAGGCACCGAGCCATGGCCTTATTTATTTTTTGAGTCTCCATTATCATGAGTCTTTTCTCTGTTCTTATAATCCATTTTTAAAATCTCTTGTGTTTTTTGTTTTTGTATATAGTGGAATCAATTATTGTTTTAAATATCTACTTTTCTGAAGGAATATATTCAGTCAAGCAAAAATAGATCAATAAATCCATCCCCACTGACTCACAGATCTATGAGGGAAAATACTTTGTGTTGTACATCACTAAGATATTATAATGTTTGTTCGGCTTTGGGTGTTAATGGATACTGTATGTTTTCTTATTCTTATTTATTCTCTTGCTCATTCATAGTCCCACAAGGGACTAATTATCAGATTCAGAATTTGCCTAAGAGGATGGATGGACGCCCTTGATTTCACTGTCTGACAAGGGAGTGCTGGTTAACTGTTTCTTTAGCTCTGTAACTGTTTAATCGTTTAGTATACTCAGCTCCAAATCCAAATTCCAGCACCTAACAAATTACTTTCATCTAGCTTTTTTCTGTGGAAGGGATGGGATTTTATTCTACCCTTCCTACTAATTCTCTGACAGTGAGCACAAAGAGAATGTGAAAAATGATTCCTTTCAGAGTTAGCGCTTTGTGCCTGGAGCACTTTACTTATGGAGATTACACAGCCCCAGATTCAATGCATTCACTTCTTTGTCAGGTGTCTTCTGGGAGCTGCAGTTCCTAAATGGCTTTAAGAAGAACGGGGCTAACAGGAACACGGAAAAGGCTGATGGAAGTGGGAATAATGATTTCTTGGTTGTAGAAAAGCAGCAGTCACGGCTAAGAGGGGGACATCCTGGTGGTGATGGGGTTGTCATTTTGCAGTGCAGTCCTTGCATTCTGGACCAGGGGCAGAGGGCTTGAAAGCCACGAAGGTGGTTTAGTTTCCTATGTCACAGCACCGTCCAGACAATTCAATTCAGGTTATCCTTTGCAGTTAGGAAAAGTTTCTCTTAAGTTCCGGAATGCTGCTAGCCCTAATTTTCAGCACTGTCCGCTTTTATATAGTTCTCTTTTCCTAAGAATTTTAATAAGAAGAAGGGAGAGTACAGGAAGAAGTCAAAAAATAAGTAAATAAATAAATAAAAATAAAAAATAAAAGTTGAGAGAGGTCCCTCACTAGATGCCTTTTTAAATTAGGGAGTGAAAATAGGTATATAACGAGAGTATGTGTTGCTTATTGGAAGGAACTAATTTTACATTTCATAATAGTTGTTCAATAAATTTCATTGATGGGTAAAAATCAGTTTGATCCAATGATCCCTAATTATCCAAATGCCCAAGAAATGCCATTTGGATAATTAGAATTTCACGTTCATTTCCAAAGTAAAAATATTCTGCTGTTAAGGTAACAAGTCACTTGATATTTATTCACTTGATGGAAATCAGTACCAAACCTCATTCATTTATTATGGAGATTAAATAAGAGTATTACTTAGGCAGTATAATGTCACCAAGCAATAAAAGCTTATAAATTACAGTCAATTTAAATATAAGCCTTTATTATAAGTAACTCAGAATTTAAGTTCCTTAGTGATAGGACTCAACAGTTTTTTCCCAACCCTGTAGCCCTAGCATCTAGGTGCCTAGTATACATTTATTGAATGAATGAATGAAAAAATTAAGCCACACAGAGCTAAATTCTCTCACTTTGGAAAATTAATCAGTGATTCCTATCACCCGTATTAGAAATTTATAGGTCACCATATAAGTTTATCATTTCATGGCACCAACATAGGTAATAAAAATTCCAGATTAATCTCAAAATGGATACAATCAGCTTAAAAAAGATTATTATCAGGTAGCACCTATGATTCAGTGAGTAGGGCGCCAGCCCCATATACCAAGGTGGTGAGTTCGAACCCAGCCCTGGTGAAACTGCAACAAAAAATAGCCAGGTATTATGGTGGGTGCCTGTAGTCCCAACTATTCGGGAGGCTGAGGCAAGAGAGTTGCTCAAGCCCAAGAGTTTGAGGTTGCTGTGAGCTGTGATGCCACAGCATTCTATCCAGGGTGAAATAGTGAGACTCTGTCTCAAGAAAAAAAATAATAGGCGCTGTGGCGGGCGCCTGTAGTCCCAGCTACTCAGGAGGCTGAGATAAGAGAATCGTCTAACCCCAAGAGTTAGAGGTTGCTGTGAACTATGTGACAATACAGCACTCTACTGAGGGTAATAAAATGAGACTCTATATCTACAAAAAAAAAAATAATAATAATAATAAATAAATATATATGTGAACAGTGTCAATATCACATTATACAAATGATTTGAAGGATTTTTCTGTTAAATTATCTTATTTATTTTATTTTGTAGTATTTATATGACTTTGGTGAATCTGAAATATAATAAGGGGATTTAAAATTATAAATTACCTCTTAGCTTTTTAAACCTATTAATCTTATAGTTCTTCAGTCCTATGGAAAATGTGTTGCTTCTCTTTTTAAGCAATTAAGATTAAAAATGAAATAAAAGTTTTTAAAAAGATAAAAAAGAAAGATTAAAAATGAAAGTAGTTTTAAATTTTTGAAAGACATGTAAACATACTTAGTTTCTGTTCTCACGCATACATTGTTTGTCTCCGATAAAATGAATCAAATCAAAGTGTTATTTCTTTTTTTTTTTTTTGAGACAGAGCCTCAAGCTGTCACCCTGGGTAAAGTGCTGTGGCATCACAGCTCACAGCAACCTCCAATTCCTGGGCTCAAGCGAGTCTCGTGCCTCCGCCTCTCAAGTAGCTGAGACTACAGGCGCCCACCACAACGCCCAGCCATTTTTTTGGTTGCAGCCGTCATTGTTGTTTGGCAGGCCAGGGCTGGATTCGAACCCGCCAGCTCAGGTGTAGGTGGCTGGCGCCTTAGTCCAATTGAGCCACAGGCGCCAAGCCAAATCAAAGTGTTATGTCAGAGAGACAGTCAACTCAAGACTTCTAGAGTCTATGTTCTCCCCTAATGGGCACAATTAAGGGGAATATGGCTCACCTCTGGGGTGAGGGGTATGACTACACAGGGACCAGACTTAACAGCCACAAACATTGTAACCTAATCATTTGTACCCTAATATTAATCTGAAATTAAAAAATAAAATGGATTTCTTCCATTGCATCAGTTATTGGAAAGTTAGAGAGAAATTTAGAAATAATAAGGCAATAATATTAGGTACACAAAAGCAAAAATCCTCTTTTTTTTTTTTATTGTTGGGGATTTGTTGAGGTTACAAAGAACCAGATTGTACTGATTGTATTTGCTAGGTAAAGTCACTCTTATAATTTTGTCCTGCCCTCAAGAAGTGTGTCACACACTGTGACCCCCTACCTCCCTCTCTTACTCCCCTCTCCCTGCTCCCCCAGTTCCCCACCCCCCACCTGTACTAAGTCATCAATTGTCCTCATAACAGAATTGAGTATGTTGGGTTATTGTTTCTCCATTTTTGTGATCCTTTACTAAGAAGAATACCTTCGACCTCCATCCAGGTTAATACAAAAGATGTAAAGTCTCCATCTTTTTTAGTGGCTGAATAGTATTCTATGGTATACATATGCCACAGCTTGTTAATCCATTCCTGGGTTGGTAGGCATTTAGGTAGTATTGGTACAAAAATAGAGACACAGACATTTGGAACTGAACAGAAATCCATGAGATGAAACTAACATCTTAACAGCCACTTAATATTTGATAAACTAAACAAGAGCATACATGGGTCAAAGAATCCCTATTCATAAACAGTGCTGAGAGAACTAGATAACCACGTGTAAAAGACTGAAACCGGACCCGCACCTTTCCCACTTGCTAAAATTGATTCAAAATGGATAAAAGATCTAAATCTAAGGCATGAAACAATAAAAATTCTCAAAGAAACCATGGGGAAAACACTTGAAGTTAATGGCCTGGGGAAAGACTTTATGAAGAAGACTTCAGTGGCAATTGCAACAACAATAAAAATAAACAAATGGGACTTAATTAAACTGAAAAGCTTCTGTTCAGCTAAGGAGACAACCAAAGCAAATAGACAATCATCAGAATAGGAAAAGATATTTGTATATTATGAATTGGACAAAAGCTTAATAACTAGGATGTACAGAGAACTCAAATCAATCAACAAAAAAGGAGCCAACAATCCCTTATATCAATGGGCAAGAGAGATGAATAGACCTTCTCTAAAGAAGACAGACAAGGGCGGTGCCTGTGGCTCATCAAGTAGGGCGCTGGTCCCATATACTGAAGGTGGAGGGTTCAAACCCAGCCTCTGCAGAACTGCAAAACAGAAAGATAGCCAGGCGTTGTGAGGGGTGCCTGTAGTCCCAGCTTCTAGGGAGGCTGAGGCAGGAGAGTTGCCTAAGCCCAGGAGTTGGAGGTTGCTGTGAGCTGTGTGACGCCACGGCACTCTACTGAGGGCAATGGACTGAGACTCTGTCTTGACCAAAAAAAAAAAAAAAACACGAAGACAAATGGCTAACAAACGTGAAAAAAATGCTCATCATCCTTAATTACAAGAGGAATGCAAATCAAAACCACCCTGAGATATCACCTAACCCCAGTGAGAATGGCCCACATCATAAAATCTCAAAGTTGCAGATGCTGACATGGATGTGGAGAGAAGGGAACACTTTTACACCGCTGGTGGGACTGCAAACTGATACAAGCTTTTTTGTAAGAAGTATGGAAAATCCTCAAAGAACTCAAACTAGACCTCCCATTTGGTCCTGTAATCCCATTACTGAGCATCAGCCCAGAAGAAAAGAAATCATTTTATCATAAGGACATTCGCACTAGACTATTTATCTCAGCTCAATTTACAATTGCCAAATTGCGGAAAAATCCTCTTTGAAAAAGCCGTAAACAGCTACCTGTCCGTCCAGTGCTAGAATTTTCTGAAGAATAGCTTGCTATGTGATAGTCAGACTTTTCTGAGCCAATGTCGCCATCTGTTGGTAAAGTAACTAAAATAGCCTATAAAATGAAATTTTGGTTAACGAATGGTGAAGAATTTTTCACTTTTGGTCTAGTTTCTTTTTATAAATTTTACTCAAATTGGGTTCTTTCTCCTTAAAGAATTTCACACTTTAGTGTGGAGATTAAGAACACTATGCTATTTCCTTCCTGTGTGACCTTGATGAGTTGCTTAAGGTCTCTGAGCCTTAACTTTCTCAGCTATAAAATGGACATACTCAGAACAGGGTCTGGCACATTATGGGTGCTCCCTGAATATCAGCTGTTATTATTTCCTTCCTAAGGAAAACCTGAAATAAAGCATCTTTATTATTTTATAGGAACTCTTCTAATTTCTAAGATATTTCCTGTTTGTTTCAATAACCTTACTACAGCAGAACATACTAGAAGGTCTAAAATTTTACTGAAGTTTTATCTGCACTTCCTGAAATTATTCAAGATCTTAAAATATATTTAATTGAGAGCTATTTCAGGTTACAACTGATTTTCTTTTTAGCAGTGTTTTTATTTTGAATTTCCACATTGTTATATAAACCCAAATTATTGTGAGGACAAAATTTGAAAATGTATCTCAGATGGAATAAAAAGATAACCCTTTTGGAAATGCAGCACATAACTACTAAACGCAGGTTCTAGAATATGGATATTATTACAGAAGAAAAACAGCAAAGCCTGTGCATGGTCTCTGATTCGTAATTCCTGTGACAGTCCCACACTGCTTCTGGTCCCCTTGCGTGTGCTGTAGTCTCACGCCCTCCCGAGCGTAAACTTGCCTAGCTTTTCTCAGCTCCTGGCAAATCTTCTCTTCATCGATTACCCTGCTAAATATGAAAAGGTCTGGAAGGGGAGCAGGCCCCTTAAAGTCCTTCTCTGAAGGTCAGGAGCAGAGGGACAGCGTCTGTGTTGATCTCTGTGTCCCGGCCACATGCTTGTGCTACACAGATCACACTAACGCGCAGTACAGTCAGGTCAATAATTCGTATTCCTTGCCACCAGAGACCTGGTGAAACTGTTACCAGATGTGTCTGTGTGAATTGTTAGAATTCAGCTTCCCTGTCATTGCGGCCTTTTCTGAATCCAACTCTTGTTAAATCTGAATGGTCACTTGTCTTGCGTCAGGACTTTTACACTAATTGCCGACTACTCCTACAACACATCCATAGCTGGTGCTTTTTTGTGTGTTTGTTTTTTTGAGACAGAGTCTCACTTTGTCACCCTCAGTAGAGTGCTGTGGCATCACAGCTCACAGAAACCTCAAAGTCTTGGCCTTACGTGATTCTCTTGCCTCAGCCTCCCGAGTAGCTGGGACTATAGGCGCCTGCCACAACACCTGGCTATTTTTAGAGATGGCGTCTTGCTTTTGCTCAGGCTGGTCTTGAGCTCCTGAGCTCAGGCAATCCACCTGCCTTGGCCTCCCAAGTGCTAGGATTACAGGTGTGAGCCACAGCACCCAGCACACTACTGGTGTTTGTACTATCCCAAACTCGTCTATCCTGTCCCACTTGCTTCTCCTTGTCCTCGTCCCCTACGAGGTGATCCTTAATAAACCACATAACCTCTCACCTTACTTCTTAGCTTCAATTTCTTGGAGACATCTTTAATTTTTCTTTTTGTCGCACATCTCAAATTTAAGTCACAGACAACTCACCGGTTCATAGACAACTCACCAGCTCTCCCTTCCAAATACATCCCCGATCTGACCTTTTTAACCTCCTGCACTGCTAATGCCCAGGCCACGATGACATCTTTTCTCCCTGGATTACTGGAATGTCTTCTACTTGATCCTTTAAAAATGTAAACCAGATCACACCTCTTCCGTGCTCTGAATCTTTAATGTCTTCTTGTCATATTTAGGATTCCATCCGAAGTCTTTACCATGGCTTCCTGACCCTATAGGAACTGACTGTGGATGATCTCATTTCTTTTTGAACGCTTCTTCCACAGCTTCTGGCCTCACGAGTCTCCAAACTCGGCCAGAACATTCTCACCTCAGAGCCTTTGCACGTGCCGTGTGAGCCCCGGGAATACGCTTCCCCAGAGGCTGCCATTCAGACCTCTCTCACACCATTCAGAACGCTGCTCCAATGCGACCTCTAGAACAGGGGCTGAATAAGCCGTCCCATCCTCATGCCATCCCACGACTCATCTCATCCTATGTTAATCTGGGAAGCACCCACCCCCTGGTTTTGTATATTTATTGTCATTGGTGAGTCTCTGAGATGTACACTTACTTCATCAAGGCAGGGGCTTCTTCAGCTTACTGCTAGATTCTCAGTGCCTGTTACAGAAGAGGACTTTTCTTGAGTGTATTGAGTGTTTGCAAGAATTATTGAATAAGTAAAACTTCAGGTTCTCCATTTACTTTTTCCCCCCGGACTTTACATTTAATTATCTAAAGTAATAACTAACCCCCCCAAAGTAGTAACTACCAGTTATAGAGTACTTACTAAGTGACAGATACGACATTAAGTATTTAACACCCATTATCTGATTTAATCTTCACAGTAATGCTAAAAGAATGACTAAGTTGAATGTGTTTTCTTCATCTGCCCAGGGACTCTGATTATTCATTCATTGTTGTAATTTAAGAAAAGTTTTTGTACAGTTTCCCAAGAAAGAAAAAACAAGAGTCCTTGATCAACATAGATAAATGGCACATATTTTCTCAAACATTGTGTAGATACATTTCCTAAATAAGCCTTTTCCCTTGATTTAAACTGGCTTAAACTAACCTGACTTTTTTTTTTTTTTTTTTTTTTAGGCGAGGCCAGGTTTGAACCTGCCACCTCTGGTGTATGGGGCCTTTGAGACAGAGTCTCACTTTGTCACCCTGGGTCGAGTGCCCTGGCATCATAGGGCGCAGCAACCTCAAACTCCTGGGCTCAAGCGATTCTCTGGTCTCAGCCTCCTAAGTAGCTGGGACTACAGGAGCTGCCCCCAATGACCAGCTATTTTTAGAGATGGGGTTTTGCTCTAGCTCAGGCTGGTCTTGAACTCGTGAGCTCAGGCAACCCACCCACCTCAGCCTCCCAAGTGCTGGGATTACAGGCGTTAGCCACCTCACACGGCCTAACCCGGCCATTTGACACAAATTATTTTGGGACACATCAATAGCCTCCAGCGATGAAAGGTAGGACAGAGGGCTGTTCCCCAGACAACCTTGCTGAATGGTGCATGTCGTGATGAAAGCAAGTCTTGGGTCGAATTATGCCATAAACAAACAGCTTTTAGTAAGCTGGCACAGTATCAGTTATGCCATCTGTTTTTATAAGCTCAGTGGCTACTTTGCATAAAAGTACACTGGAAGTGACATTATTTCAGCAGCAGGATTTAGCTAAACTAGTGAGATTTCAGGTGATTTTAGGAAGTAGCAGTGATCGGGTCTTCTTTGGAGCCCTAGAACAAGAAATCTGTTCTGGTGTGGGCAACTGTGTTCATTGGAGTCTCACATCCCAGTTCAGGTAAAGGCCAACATTCCTGCGCAGTATTTCTAAGCAAATCACATAACTTGAACTTCATTCACTGTAACAATAAAAAATTAATTCTAAAGGCTCTTATACTGATGAAGAATCCTTCTAATGCAGATGGAAATCATTGACGCCTATAGCAGGAGCCCTTGCAGTGAGGTCTCATGTTTCAAATGCTAATTACTTCTGGAGTGTGTATTCTTGATTAGGAAAATACACTTCAGATGTCAGATAACCTACCCTAGGGCATTCACACTTTGCACAGAGTATCACACTGTCCAACTGGAACTGTTTAAAAGTAAATTATAAACCATGGAGCGGTCTGATGAGAGGGCCAATTGCAGGGCCAAGCCACCGTCAGTCACAGGCTCCTGAAGCCTGAGGGGCAGTTGGCAGGCTGCATGAAGCCCCCACCACTGCCAAGGAAAGACTTCCCTGAAGTGGAGGGCTTGACCTCATTCCTCTTTCAGGTGGAGCAAACTTGACTGTGATCCCCACTGGGCCACCGGGAAGTTACCTTAGGCTTTTTTCTGCACCTCTTGGCCTCCATGTGGACAATTTCTGAAGCAGACGCCCACTTAACTTGGAGAGTTGTTTTCGGAATGTGGAAATAATCAAAGACCAACCAAATGAAAAAAGCAAAGGCTGTTTATTCAGAGCTTGCTGCACCAAGACACTCTGCCACCACCACTGGCATTTAGTAGAGACTCAAAGGCAGGGCAGTGGAAACAAGGGAAGACTTCAAGTGCGCCCTGACTGGAGGCTCCTATAAGCTTCCATGATTTCCACCTGCGTTCATCAGCGTAAGGGCCATTAAAATTAATTTTTTATTGTTACAGTGAATGGTGTTCAAGTTAAGTGATTTGCTTAGAAATACTGTGCAGGAATGTTGGCCTTTACCTGAACTGGGATATGAGACCCTGAAGAGCACAGCTGACCACACCTTACAGATTTCTTGTTCTGGGGCTCCGAAGAAGATTCAACCACTGCCACTTTCTAAAATCACCTGATCTCACTATCTCAGCTACATCCTGCGGCTGAGATCATGTCTCATCTTGGGGAGGCTGGAGGGGGCTGATGAGAAGTGATGAGAAGTGGGCCATCCTGTATGACAGGTTGGAGGAGCACATTCGGCATCTTTGGTTGGTCCTCGTTTGGAAGCAGAGACTAAAGTTAGGAAAGCTGTCAGTTATTAATCAAGTCCTAGCCATCCCGGGTCATTGGATGGTCATCCTAGCCATTCTCGGTGGCAGAAATTTCTGGTAAGCTTCCTGGATAGTTACTATGGATAGCAATCTGGCTTCCTGTGAGTTTGGCTTCCCAGGCTGTCTGCGGGAGACAGGGTCTCCTGAGCAATGTGGGTTAGAGACCATATTGTTAAATATGATCTGGGCATCACCCACTTGTAACTTCTACCTTTCAGGATAGTGGGAGAGTGAGTTGGCGTGACCCGTCAGTACCGGGTTTTTTCGTGACCTCCTGGCTGCACCTGAGGCCTCCCCACAGAGGCTGGCCACTGCGGGCACCTTCAGGGCACTGTTGGGAAAAACGGCTCCAGCCTCTGCTTCTGTCCTTTCTGAGGTTGGAGCTTCTCCCCTCAGGGTCTCATCACTGTAAGTCCATCTGATGTCTATTTTTCAGGAATTCTTTAACATTTCTATTCTATCTATGGCACCTTTCTTCAGTTCCCATGTTCTTATCTCTTCTCTGTCATTTTGGTAGAGAGAGAAACCAAATATTTCTGTTGCAGGCTAATCAGTAGTACTTTTGTACACCAGACTAGAAAGAAGAAAAGGCACTTTACCCCCCTTGCTGGTAAGTTTTGCGAAAAAAACAAACATCTGATTTCTAGGGGATGTGTCCTTCTGCACAGCTCTTCCCCTGGCTTTCGACAAACACAAAACTGCCCTTGAGCTTCTTCATATTCTTAGAACCTTTCGGAAGAGAACTCTACCCTGTTTTGTTGGGCTGTTTAGGCTCACCAAGGAATGAACTGAGAGCCACCATGGCTATGGTGAGGGTGAGAGGGCAGAAGAAAGGTGGCAAAGATTACAAAAGAACATGATGCCATTCTGTGTATTTTGTACCAATCAAGTCGATTAACATAAAGCTTAGATTTTAATTACAATAATGAGGCACTCGAAGTCATTAGATTATAACAATTAATTAGAAAACGATTATACACATTTCTTTCATCGGGAGGAAATTCATTTTGATAATTTCAACGTTTCCTTGCTCCGATATCTTTTTTCTACAAAAACAATTACTAGTTTGGATATTCTTATGACATTGTAGACATTATGTCATTTTTGATAAATTTTAATTTTGAGGAGCCACATTCTCCACTGGTAACAAATTTTGGCAAAGTCACATACATTCTGTAATGTTAAAAGAAAGTTTTCAGAAATCCAGCCTGGCAATTATCCCTCAAAATTATGCTGCACTACAGTGAGATTTATAATAGATGTTAGGAAAAAACTTGAATATTCCTACCCAACAATATCACATTCCTCACTATGGACAGCAGTCAATTTAAATTGTATGTTGGGCGGCTCCTGTGGCTCAGCGAGCAGGGCGCCGGCCCCATATACCGAAGGTGGCGGGTTCAAGCCCGGCCTCGCCGAACTGCAAAACAAAAAAATAGCCGGGCGCTGTGGCGGGCGCCTGTAGTCCCAGCTACTCGGGAGGCTGAGGCAAGAGAATCGCTTAAGCCCA
>CAUYON010086484.1:0-16128 GCA_963573935.1 Arctocebus calabarensis | reverse complement strand
TTTTTTTTTTTGTAGAGACAGAGTCTCACTTTATCGCCCTGGGTAGAGTGCCGTGGCATCACACTGCTCACAGCAACCTCCAGCTCTTGGGCTTAAGTGATTCTCTTGCCTCAGCCTCCCGAGTAGCTGGGACTACAGGCGCCCGCCACAGCACCCGGCTGTTTTTTTGTTTTGCAGTTCGGCCGAGGCCAGGCTTGAACCCGCCACCTTCGGTATATGGGGCCGGCGCCCTACTCATTGAGCCACAGGAGCCGCCCTCTTTATCATTTCTGATTGATGAAATTAGGAATTTTACTCTTCTACTTCGGGTTAGATTAGCCAAAGGTTTATCTATTTTATTAACCTTTTCAAAAAATCAGCTTTTTGATTGGTTGATCTGTTGTATGATTCTTTTGTTTTCATTTCAATTAGTTCTGCTCTAATTTTAATTATTTATTTCCTTCTGCTGGGTTTAGGGTTGGAATGTTCTTCCTTTTCCAGTTGCTTGAGATGTCCCATTAAGTTATTGACTTCCTCTTTCTCCATTTTTTTGAGGAAGGTTTGAAATGCTATAAATTTCCCTTTTAGGAGTGTTCTTGCGATATTCCAGAGGTTCTGATTGTTCATGTCTTCATTATTATTTTCTTCCAAAAATTTGGCAATTTCCTTCTTAATCTCATCTGTGACCCAGCTATTGTTCAGCATGAGGTTATTTGGTTTCCATGTTTTTGTATGCATATGCAGATTCCTACTGTTACTAATTTTGACTTTTATTCCATGATGGTCCAAGAAAATAAAAGGCATGATTTCTATTCTTTTAAATTTTCCTAGGTTAGACTTGTGACCTAAGATGTGATCAATTTTGGAGGATGATCCATAGCCTGATGAGAAGAATGTGTATTCAGTTTTGTTAGAATGAAATGTTCTGTAGATGTCTGGTAAAAGCAAATGTTGGATGGTTAAGTGTAAGTCTAAAATTTCTTTGCTTAGCTTCTGTTTGGAGCTTCTGTTTGGAGCAAATGTTGGATGGTTAAGTTTAAGTCTAAAATTTCTTTGCTTAGCTTCTGTTTGGAGGATCTAACATTGCAAAGGAGTATTAAAAATCTTTGACAATTATGGTGCTGCTAGAAATCAAGTTGTTCATGTCTGTTAAAGTCTGTCTTATAAATTAAGGCACATTCTGGTTGGGTGCACAAATGTTAATAATTGAAATCTCATCATGTTGAGTGTTGCCCTTAACAAATATGAAGTGACCATCCTTATCCTTTCTTACTTTTGTTGGTTTAAAGCTTATTGTATCTGTGAATAAAATTGCAACACCTGCTTTTTTTTCTACTTTTCATTTGCCTGGAATATAGATGACCACCCCTTCACCTCGAGTCTATGTTTATCTTTTAAGGTAAGGTAAGATTCTTGAATACAGCAGGTGTCTGTCCTGAGTTTTTGTATCCAGGCAGCCATCCTGTGCCTCTTTAGAGGTTAATTTAAGCCATTTGCATTAATTGAGAGTATTGATAAGCCAAATAGAGTTTTGGGTTTCAAGTTTTTCAAAAGTCCAGGGGACATTTTTAATCCTTTCACCGCTGTGGAAGTTGGAATTTGATCAAAAGTTTCTGAGTGAGTTTACTTTGGTGGTATAGGATTGTGCTATTTAATATGGAGGATAGTTCTGAGAATATCCTGGAGAGCTGGTTTAGTTATGGCAAATTTCTTCAACATGTGAGGGTCATTAAAGTATTTAATTTCTCCATCATAGATGAAACTCAGTTTTGCTGGATACAGGATCCTGGGTAGAAAGTGCTTTATTTAAGGAGATTAAAGGTCAATGACCGCTTTCTTTTAGCTTGAAGGGTTTCAGCAGAGAGATCTGCAGTCATTCTAATGTTCTTCTTGTAGGTTATGGTTTTCTTTTATTTATTTATTTATTTATTTATTTATTTATTTATTTATTTATTTATTGTAGAGACAGAGTCTTACTTTATCACCCTCAGTAGAGTGCTGTGGGTCACACTGCTCACTGCAACCTCCAACTACTGGGCTTAGGTGATTCTCTTGCCTTGGCCTCCCAAGTAGCTGGGACTAAAGGTGCCTGCCACAATGCCTGGCTATTTTTTTGTTGTTGCAGTTTGGCTGGGTCTGGGTTTGAACCCACCACCCTCGATATATGGGGCCAGCACCCTACTCACTGAACCAAGGTGCCACCCTAGATTATAGTTTTCTTATATCTGGCAGCTTGTAGAATTGTTTCCTTCATATTAACTTTGGCGAAGCTAATTTTAATGTGCCTATGGAATTTTTATTTGGATCGAGTTGTGCCGGTGTTCTGAAACTGTCTGCTATCTGAATTTCAGATTCTCTTGGCATCTCCAAAAAATTCTCTTTGATTATTTCATGAAGTAAAGTCTCTGTGTCTTTCACAGCAACCTCATCACCTTCAGGTATTCCTATAAGGTGAATATTAGATCTCTTTGGATTGTCCCAGAGCTCTCTGGGAAAATAATCTGTTTTTGTTTTCCACTTTTTTCCTTCTTTGAGCATTTGGGAACATTCAAAAGCTTTGTCTTCAATGTTAGAGATCCTTTCTTCTGCCTGCTCCATTGTTACTGAGGGATTCTACTGTATTTCTCAGATCTTTGAGAGCTGCAAGTTCTTGCCTTAATGTGTCAACATCTTTGGTGACTTTGTCTTTGAATTTGTTGAATTCTTGAGACATCATTTAAATTACTTCCTGAAATTCTAATTCCATCTTTATCTCCATTCAATTGATCTTATTTGCTATCCAAATTCTGAATTCAATTTTTGACATCTTAGCCATTTGTTTATAAATGGGATCTTGTGCTGTATCTGCCATATCATTCCTTGGTGGAGTTAATCTACTCTGATTATTCTTCTTGCCAGAGTTTTTCTGCTGATTCCACATCATGATTGTTTTTCACTGTTGACTAGATGGTCAGGTAATGTGAACTTGGATTGGGAATTCCTGGAGTTGTGTTTAACCAGCCCTTTGTCAAGGATCTGGGACTGACGGCTGCAGTTTTTTCCCCTATAACTTTGCAAAGGACCCCTACAGTATTACAGTCTGACACTGAGGAAACCTGCTTAGTGTGGTGGAGTTAGGTGGCTCTGTCTTGTATTCATCTGCTTCTTGGCCAATCCTAGTGGATCAGTGACTCTGGAAAATCTTAGCTGTGGAGAAATTCAAGGAACTAAGACATCCCCCATGGATAACAACTGGAAGAGGAAAATCAATCCTTTCTGTTACCACACAACCAGGGTACCACCCAAGAGGGTCCTTGGGTGGTTGGCCCAGGTTAGGAGTTCCAAACCGATTGACACAGTCAGTATGAACACTCAAGTGGAAGAGTTCGAAAGGTCTCCAGCAACTAGATGGCGGAGGTCTATTGGCTGCTCAAATTTGGCTCGCTCTGGTTCTCTGGAATCAGAAAGGCCCACCCAGTAGTAGAGTTGGACCAGGGGTCTGTGTCTCTTTCTCTTCCTTGCTACTCTTTCACACCCAGTCACTGTTGACCCCACAGGACTGAAGTCCTGGTTCCCTCAATAAGCAGATGTGCCAGGGCTCTGCACCTGTCAGAGTCAGAGGAAGGTCAATGCCCCTGTAGCCCAGCCACTACCCTCTGCCACCAGCCTTCTGAGGGAGTTTTGGCCTGCCTGCCTTGGGTACGCAGTAGCCACTGGTGAGTGTAATCCTGGGAGTAACGAGTCAGCAAATTCTTGTCTCCCTCAGCCACTGCACCTTTGCCCCTTTCGCTCTGTAGCCCCGTATCCCTATAGGGCTAGTTTTGGTTTCCTCTGGCAGTCCTCTGAGTTGAGGAGGTGTTGCTCTGAGATTAGACCCCAGTGAGGTCACTCTATTGTTGCTGGATCTCTGAAGGAATTGACCCTGTGCAGCTCCCAGGCAACTTCCACAGCCAGGGAGTTCTGGCCATAGAAACAGCTCTGGAAGTATGGGGCATATGGGATTCAGCAGCAGGATGGAGACACTGCACATGATTCTGGCAGTGCCTGGCACCTGGTGACTTCAGGAAGGAGAGTGCTCAGCTCACAACTCTTGCTGGGCAGGCAGGGTGCTGCGCAGAGGCTCCCTCAGGACTGAGTGCTGGGGCACGGGGTGGAGCATAGGACCCACCACTCTATCAGGGCCAGAGGTGAGGCTTTGGCTTGGCAGGGGCAAGGCAATTGGTCTGGCAGGGCCGGGGGACACTGCTCACGAGCCTTCTCTTGTGGTCTCTGCAGGGGTTAGGCTTCTGGTTTGCCAGGCAAGGCGGGAAGGGTGGTGGAAGTTCAAAATGGCATAGAAAATGTTAGTTCAATTTTTCTGCCTGGCAAGAGAGTGCTCAGAGTCACAACAGTGTCCCTCTGGTGATAGACCCCATTTCCTACAGCTCTCACCTGTGAGGTAAGACAAGCTGTCCTCAGTTCACCGCTCATCTGTAGAAAACCTACAGGAGCAAATGAAGAAAAAAAAAAAAAAGAAAAACTACTTTTTGGTGGAGGGGATGGATACTTTTCATTTGGGATGAATTTTGTACCTGAAGTTTGTTTTCTTGGAGTTGCAGCTTGCCTCAGCAGAGGTGACCTGCATTTATCACTCTTCTCTCTCTCCTTGGCTCCCAGTCTTCAGCTTAATTGGGTACTTTCTGGATATTATTCTTCCCTCTGGATGGGAGCTTTGGTCTGAGGCTGTCTCCAGTCAGCCATCTTGCCCCTCCCCCTTGACTACCATATTTCCTTGACTCTCAAAAACACACTTGTTTTCTATAAATTTTGGTCTTAAAACTAAGACATACTATAATTAAAGTTACAGTTAATGTAGAAAATACATTTCTTTTATTGGGGACAACTTTTATTGAATCAGTGTGTTGAATTAGCTCTGGCATTTGAGAACAAGGAATGAGGAAGATGTGATATTTCTGCAAATATTTTGGTTATGTTGATTGGCTAGCCCTAAGAATGTTAGAGTATGTTGTACAGCTAGGAAAATTGAACTGAGTAGAGAGATGAAAATCAAAGATCAGTCAGGGAGCATGGGGTGAGTTTTCACTGTGACCTCTAATTCTTTCATAACTGTTTGCTCTGAGCATCTGGGCCTCATTCCTGGCAAAAACTTTGTATGCCCCAAGCTGCTTCTTTGTGTTTGAGGTTGAGGTGAGTGAAGACTGTATCTGAATTCAATATCCTGCTTTCTTAGGGTGAGCTGAGCCTTTCAAGGCACAAATAATTCAGCAAAAGTGAAAATATTATTTATTTTTTTTGGGGGGGGCACAATTTTTATGTGCCAGAACGATTGTTCTTACTGGTGTGTGTATAAATATTATAATTTTTCACAATAAACCTATGAAGTGATAACTAAAATTTTCTCAATTTTACATATAGAGCAGAGGCCTACAGATGCTCAGTATATTACTTATTTTCCACTTTAGGAATTTGTAAAGAATTTACCACATTAGGTTCTGAAGTCCATCTTCTTAAATGATCATTATCCTGATTCCCCATAGATTTTGCAACACCTTAATTGGCTATTGTTAAAAGTGTATATATGCAATTTCACTGTCCCATATTTTACACTCGTGAATATGTGTATATGAGTGTGTGTGTGTATATATATTATACATAATATACATATATAAACATAGAATTATATATATAATATATACGCACACATATTCATATACACATGCACACGAGTATATGCACATGTGGGAGAGTGAAATCACTGTATATACACATATTTATAAAGGAACTTTATTGAGAACAGGTTCAGGTCTGCAGGTAGGAGATGGGCATAAAAAAGCACTTTGGGGATGGGAACAGGTCTTCAAGAAAGGAATAGGTTGCAGGCCAGTGAGTTTGAGGCCTTTAGTACTGACAGAGCAGCTATGTGCACACAAGATGCGAAGCCACTGCAGTGCTGAAAACTGAGGATCAGGGAGGGATTCTGGGAGGTCACCTAATACCTTCCCTTTCTTTAGACAGCTACAGATTTAGCTATTCTGAAAGCATTTATGTGGAATTTGAAATAAAAATGTAGCTGCTTAGTCTTTAATAGAAGACAAACAAAAATGCAAGAGCCTGTGGGTCTATTCTGAATAAGGTATCTTTTTTAATGCATCACACCAGGGGGTGAACACATATTTGAAAGGGCTTAGAATGCACACAAAGGCTCTGTACCTTGACCTTGACTAATGCTGGAGAATGTAAATCCCCACAGCAAGACACCATCACCCAAATATATAAATAAAATAAAAAGAAAATGAGAAATAAATGAGCCTCAGTTTGGTATTTTGTGACAAACTCTTTAGACTGATGAGAGAAAAACCACTCGAACTCATCCTGCAATGCTGAGCTCCATAATGTACGTACAAAATGCAAAAGCCATTCTTCTTTGTGCTTCTTTATGGACTGTTTGTCTTTGGGATTGCCCTGAAAGAAAATGTGTTTTTGAGGAGGGAAAAAAGATGCTTCACTAGGATCTTAGCTCTGCTTTAATTTCTTCTCACAGCAACAAATAGAGACCATAGCTGATGCTTTGGAGTTAGGTTTAATCTAAGAAAAGATTCGTAAGCTTTTAACAAGAACTCTGGATGGAAAAGCTGGATCAGGTTTTTTAAAAATGTATATCTTCTGAACTTCACTGAACAAAGCATTTGGAGACAGGGAAAGTGTAGGGCATTATTAACTGGAGGAAAAGTGATGACTTTCCTTTTTTTGTTCATTCTTAATAAATTATGTGCTTTCAGCTAAAATAAATGGTGCTTGGTATTCATAACCATTTCACACTTCTTTTTTTGTTATTCCCCAACTCCACATGAGCCAGGCTCTTTATGAAGATTGGCTTTTATTACCTGAACTAATATAGAGTTCTAGATAGTAAAATTAGCCCCTCAAACCAGGGATGAGAAAATGGATATAGATGAGGCATTTTTCCTCTTGTGCTAATCATAATGGACACTGATCTGGATTGCAAGTTTAAGGGAAGATTTTGTCCAGACATGTGCAAGCAAATGTTTAAGAGTTAGCTCTCCAGAAAACAAATTAAAAAAATTCTAATTATTATGTTTGACAATTTCCTTTGTATAAATACTCTCACCAGTGCTGAATTTGATCTACTACTGCTTTAATTAATGGCTCAACCCCCCCCCCCAAGTTTTGCCAGTTGGCAGCTGTTACAACTGACTTTGACACATCACTGACTCTCTGTCTCATAATTAGTCTTTCCTCTTAAAAGCCTGTCAATTGAAAGTGCAATAGTCTGGGGCGGCACCTGTGGCTCAAAGAAGTAGGGTGCCAGCCCCATATGCCAGAGATGGTAGGTTCAAACCCAGCCCTGGCTGAAAACTGCAAAAAAAAAAAAAAAAAATTGCAATAGTCATTCTGATCAGCAGAAACCATCACCACCATCAGAAAACTACCTTAAGAAGTAAAGCAATGGTCTCTCTCACCTTTTCTACTTCATGAGAGGGGCCCACCTCCAACTCTCATCAGAAGTGCTCTAAACTTTCTTTTTGTTCTTTCTAAAATCTCTTTGTCACCCTGAAAAATAAAAAAAGAAGCAATATCACTATGTACCCCATAAATATGTATAATAATAGTGTTAATTAAAAATTAAGTATGAGAAAAATACTTGAGACTGAATATGGAGCTCTGCAGCACATGGCTGGGGCTGCAGTAAGTCTTGACTTAATGTTCCTATTGGGCTCTTGGACATGCTGTGTGTCACAGGAGTGTAACTTTTATTTGTATCAATTAGCTTCCAGTAATATTGGTGTCTTTATATAGTATGTTGTTTTGCTTCACATCACAGTTTCTAAGAATAATGGGCAATATTAAGTAGAGGCTTAACTGTGTATTGCAGTTTGCAGTTATGTCTATTTGAAGTCTGCAAAGAAGAGAGTGTACTGAAAAACATAAACCAATTCTCCCTTGCAGGTAGCTACAAATGGTATCCACTGTATTCTCTACCCTTTTATGGGTTTGCAAAAAGAAAAAAAAATCCAATCAATTTTTACCTAAACAAAAGTAATTAATTGCTAACCAAAAGTTGGTAGTTTGGCAAGATTATTGAGTATGTCCACCACTGTGATTTAAACCCTGAGTGTCTGTTACTCTGGCTGCAATGCTTTCTCATACTTTCTGTCTGTCATTGATCCCTCTTTTTCCTGGTAAGCAGGTAAAATAAAAAAAGAACACATGGTTCATAGTTAGCTTTTGACGCAACTTATGGATTTTGATTTTGATCTTCCAGACCTCAATGAGTCTTTGTTGTGTAGTTCACTTAGGAGGGGACTGACACACTACATGACCACTCACTCAGTGATCTGCTAGTACAATATTGCTGTTCTCCTCAATGCTAGACAATGCAAAGGAAGCAGTGAAGTCTGCTCATGGCTAGACTTCAAGCATTTTGGGTGGGGTGGTTACTCTATCTGTGTTAGCACTGTACTCAGACAGAGGAGACCATAGGGAGAAATCAGAGGGTTAAGATTCCATGTGTCAGTCAAGGATAACTCATTGTCAAAGTAAACATTTTATCTCTAGTCCAAATTATAAATGATATACTTCTTCCCATCATCTCTTAGCCTTGAACCTTGATTATTTCCCTGGGAATAGCTCCAAAGTACCGTGGTATATATAAGCAGAGTGTATATGTACTATTGTGATAGGGTAACAAACTTCTCCTTGTTTGCTTGGGATTTTCTCATTTTAGAACTGAAGGCTCTAGCTCGGCACCTGTGGCTCAGTGAGCTAAGGAGCCAGCCACGTACACCTGAGCTGGTGGGTTCAAATACAGCCAGGGCCCGACAAACAACAATGACAGCTGCAACCAAAAAATGGCTGGGCATTGTGGTGGGTGCCTGTAGTCCCAGCTACTTGGGAGGCAGAGGCAAGAGACTTGCTCAAGCCCAGGAGTTGGAGGTTGCTATGAGCTGAGATGCCACAGCACTCTATCCAGGGTGATAGCTTGAGGCTCTGTCTCAAAAAAAAAAAAAAAAAAAAAGAAAGGAAAAATAGAACTGAAGACTCATTGTCCTACAATCCCTCTCAAACCCCAGGCAAATAGTAATAGTTGGTTACCCTACCTCTTGAACATCTTGAACATCCAGGTAACATTTGTCATAGTGAGTGTGTGTGTGTGTGTGTGTGTACTTATCGAATCAGGTTTCTAAATTACTACATGTCATATCCATCCATATCCATATGGGGGAGTATAATTCTTTAGCCAGATATTCCTCAGCTGATTATGGCATCATTAAGTTTATATATTTTGATCTTTTTGACAAATGTCATGGGGGGGCTTGTTTTCCTGAAATCAGAATATAATAAACTAATATATCAGTTTTGGCATTTCAATAGACAAGTTAAAACTGACATAAAATGTCATAAGATGACTTTTTTTTAAATTTTGATAGAAATTGATATTAAACTCATTGTTCAATAGAACATAGAACTTGTCTTTTCATTTTACTGTCATTGACTTTTTATTCCACCAGCAGTTTTGTGCTTTCAGAGGATATATGACTTTGTGATTTAGGCAGATATGGCCTTGCATTTTGCTTTTCCTACTCACATAAGTCATATTCTTCCTGTTAACCTCACAAGCTTCCATTTCCTCTATAAAACTATTCTGTTTGGAAGGCTTATCTATCATGTTTTAGGGAGATAAAACATTCACAGCATCTTATACACTGTAGATGTTCAATAACCTTTGATATGAATAATGAATCCTTTCTTTCACATTCATCCTACCCTATTTTTGAATATTACTTCAATACCTGCACACCTTAGCAAATTGAGCATAATTACAATAGATTAAATTAAGCTGCCAGCCCCTGATTGATTAATCATTTAGCTGACTTGACTGAAGAGTGCCGAAATATCTCTCAGTAAGTATATACATAGAGCTGGTGCTAAGTATAAATACTAAATACTAGAAAATATTGAAGACATGTTTAGTTTATATAAACCTCTCATTTTCAAGATGAAAATAAAAATAAGTGTCAGAAATGGTGAGTCTAAAATCACACAGAGAATTAGCAACAATTAGGACAAAAATTAAGACTCTCGGCATTTTAATCAAGACTATCTCCTCAACGTCGCCTATATCAAGAGGGAGATTCAGGGAGAGCCTCAAAAGCAATGTCTTTCCTCTGACATTTAGAACACATTGATTTCTTTTAGAGAAAAGACATTGATAGAATTTTTAATAAGGAGTTTATTTGAATTTTTAAATTATTGAATATAGGGATGTGATTAGCAGAGTGGAGGAAAATCCTCATATTCTAGTTTGAACAATCCTACAGGAAGTTACTCAGCTAAATGGTTTTCAGTTGCTGCCTGGTCAATGGCTGTTAGCCCCTGCAGATGGCAGTATTGTGTGATAGACACCTGCACTTGCCCCTTGTCACATTACATCAGTTGTCTGCTTTTGCTAACTCTGTTTAAACACAAGCGAAAGAAGGGGAATGGGGTCTCATGAAAAGCGTCTGGATGGCAGCCTTTTCCCAATGTGAACAAAGAAGATCACAGCTCAAAATGTGTCATTATATCTAAAAGCAATCTTGTGAATTTTGTCCATGAATTTGTTACTAACAGCTAGAAGAAAATTTTGCAAATTTAGTTATTAACTTGTTATTTATTTATTAGTTAGTTATTAAAAGGGATTGACTTCACATCTTCAGAGAGAATATGCCAAAGTTACAATGAAAACTAAGAAAATTTAGAGTGAAGAAAAAGATTTGTTACTGAAATTCTCAATAGGGCAAATCAACCATTCTGAATCCGAGAAAAGCAAGATAAATGGTGGGAGACCCATGAAGAGTACGGTGTTAGGTGGATGTTAGTGCAGGTTACTAAGAAAGGATTCCAGGAGGCAGAGATTCTTTTTTGAGAAGGTAAGGTCATAATGAGCATAGATTTTTACATGTGTTAAACTCATATTACATGAAGTTACATGAATTCATATTCCTGAGGTGAGGAAGTGCAGTAGACAGTATGAATCATGGGTCTGAAGATTAAAGTAGCGAATGAAATTCAAGCAATAGATTGAGGAGACATTAGCATTTATGTACCATACTTTTGCCACAGTAAAATAACTTGTCCTCGTTCTCAAGGAATTTGCTTATACTCCAGTGGAGGAAATAGACAAATCAACAGACAGTAAAATTACAGAGTTACAAGAAAAATGGTGAAAGAATATATAATGTCTTTTGGGATCCAAAGGAAGAAAAGACCTTTAATTTGAAATTAGAAAAGGGAATGGAAATTTTCTCAATGTAGAGAGGTGGGAGAACAGTTTAAGCAGAAAATTCACAGTTGGTTAAACTGCGGAGGTGAAAATAAAAACACAGGACTTCATCCGGCTAAAACTGCAAAACAAACAAACAAACAAAAAAACCCCAAAACAAACAGAAAAAAAAAAAAACACAGGACTTCAAAGAAGCTCATAATGGATGCAGCATAGAAGGTGAAAAGTGAGTCCAGTGACATGAACTGAAGAGACCACCAGGAGTGCCTTATGAAGGGTGTGATTGACCTTATAAAGAATCTTGAATTTCTTGGGGTAAGAACAATCATTAAGTACTTTTTATCAGGGAAGTGAGCTGAGTCTAGAAAGATCACTTAGGGTGTGTGACAAAAGGACGGATGCAAAAGAGACAGCAGCAGGGGTTATAATGACTTGAAATAAGCATCTGGAGAGTTATTTAGGGGGTAGAATCAGTAGAGTTGGTGAATGAGAGAATGTGAAGATCAAGGAAGAAGCAGAATTCAAATCTTAAACACAAATCCTGGTTTGGGAAATCAGAGGTTGGGGTTATACCCTGAGGTAGTAATAGAAAGATAGATATGGTTTTGAACACATTGAAGTTGAGGTGTCCATGAGAGTTACAAGAAGCCAATTGGAAATATGTGTCTGGAACTTAGTAGTACAGAGGCATAAGATGAAGTGGAGGCTTGGGAATTCTTACTAAGCTTTAGACATTTATTTAAATCTATAAAAATAGATGAAACCTATTATGTATAAAGGTCATGTAGAGTCATGCAAAAATATGATTAACACCAAGCGGGGGAAGGAGTAAGATGGCAGCTGAGTAAAAGCTTCCTTACAACTGGGCCCAGTGAGTATGGGGAGAGAAGACTCCATGCATTTCTGGCTGGTGGGATCTGCCCAGAACATCCCTTTGGGCACGCAGAGAGTTAGCATGAGACTTATGGATCCCATGAGGAGGACAAAAGCAGTGGGGAACTGGCAAATGTTTGTGTGTGTTCCTTTAGTCTAATCCCACTGATAGCTTTAAGTACAGCAGCAGAGAGATTGCAAACTGGAAAGGCCTTACCTGTGAGCTGTTTTGGTTTTTTGGGGAATTTGGCACTCAGTTGAACTACCTTGGGAGAACTTGGGCAAGAGCATGGAGGACTTTGTCTAGGGCCCCAGTCTGAGCCATTGAGCCAGAAGGAGCTACTAGTGTTCAGGTGTGGGCCACATGGAGCCATTGTGGGAGAATTGCCCCAGCAAGCTCCACCCTCAGGGTTGCAGAGTGAGAATCGGACAGGAGTGAGTAATCTAGTGACTGAGCATCCTAAAAGTGGGGACTGACATGCCTTTATAGCCCTGGCCCTCAGGGGCATAGAGTGAGACCAGTTTTGGCACACTGTATAAGTGGGCAATCACTTCAAGAGTGATCCCAGTGATGAGTGCTTTCCTGGGAAAGCTTCTGCTTAGCTAAAGGTTAACAGTTTCAAGTGCCTTTTAAGAGGACTGAGCAGCGATTTAGGCTCTCCACCCTATGGGGTTTGAGAAATTAGCAAAGGCCTCCAGTCTCCATCTCATACAGCCATATCAACATTGTGATTAACATGTTATATCCCAGACAACATCCTGTTACCCAGACAACATCCAGCAAGATGTATATACTGCTTTTTTTAAAAATTCAACATCATCCCTATAGATTTTTCTCTTCTTTTTTTTCCTTTCTTTTCTTCATTTTTCTACTTTAGGTATAATATTCCATTGTTGCCTTTTTGAAAAATTAGAACTTCATTTTTGCTAGTATTTTGACCCCTATTGTTTGTGTTTTTTCCCCCAATTTTATTCCATAAAGTTTTCTGTTTCCTTGTTTTGGTTTGATTTATAGCATTTTTGTCTTTCCTGTCTACTTGGTGGAGATGGGGTACTGTGTCTGAACAGGCTAGCATAGAGCTGCTGAACTCAAGGGAACCACCCAACCCAGCACCCTCAGAGGTTGGGGATTTTTAAGGTTGGGTCAAAGTACCCTACTATACACCCATATTGCTCCTGTCTCCCTCTTTCTGTGCCTCTTATTTTTGTCAATAGTTCCTTTTACCCACCCCCTCTCCTTTCTCTTTTCTCTTTTATTTTTTCTTTCTTATTGTCCTTCTTGCTCTTCAATATTCTCATCATTCTGGTCTGCTACTAAAATGACTCATCAATACCCTAGTCCAGAGACACAACACCTTAAAGAGCAAGAGGAAATGAAAGGAAAATTAGGGCAAGAAAAGAGATAAAAGAAATCACTCATGAGGTAAAATCAGCAGAAAATTTAATCAATGCAACATGAAAAACCAGTCCAGAGCAACCCCCACCACCCAAAGAGACCATAAGGTAGCTACTGCAAAGGATTCTACCTATAAAGAAATGTTAGAAATAACAGAAAGGAAATTTAAAATACAGATGATGAAAATAATGAAGGAAATGATGGAAACAATGAAGGAGACTGCCAATAAAGTGGAAAATAACCAAAAGAAAATCCAAAAACAGAATCAAATAAAAGATGAATTATATGAAGAATATTAAAAGGATATAGCAGAGCTGAAAGAACTGAATCAGTTGATTAGGGAACTTAAAGATGCACTAGAAAGTATCAACCACAGATTAGACCATGCAAAAAAAAGAATCTCAGAGGAAAAGGATAAAGCTCTTGAGATAACTCGGATAGTTAATGAAGCAGAAAAGAAGAGAGGGAAAGCAGAGCATTCACTGACAGAATTATGAGACTTTATGAAGTGTTCAAACATAAGAGTTATAGGTATCACAGAAGGGGAAGAAGAATGCCCCAGGGGAATGGAAGCCATACCAGAGAATATTATAAACAAAAAATTTCTCAAATATCACCAAAACACACTGTTTTAGAGGGATATTGGATCCCAGGTTGCCTCAACTCTAATTGACTTCTCCAAGACACATTGTGATGAACCTGTCCAAAGTCAAAACAAAAGAAAAGATTCTTCAAGTTGCCAGGAATAAGCGCCAATTGACCTACAGTGGCAAATCCATCAGGATGACTGCAGGCTTCTCTAATGAAACTTTCCAAGCAAGAAGACAATGGTCATCTACCTTTAATATACTTAAACAGAACAGTTTCCAGCCCAGAATTCTATAGATGGATAAATCAAATCATTTACTGATATACAAACATTGAGGAAATTCACCAGAATAAGACCAACTCTACAGGAAATACTTCAACCAGTTCTACACACTGACCATCAAAATGGATCAACAGCAAAGTAAGATCTCAGAAATTAAAGGACAGAACCTAACTTCCACACAGATGTAAAGATAAGACTTAGCAATGGACTCTCACAAAATAAGATGAATAGAACGCTATCACACTTATCAATTATTTCAATAAATGTTAATGGCTTGAATTCACCACTGAAGAGACATAGATTGGCTGACTGGATTAAAAAACACAAGCAATCCATTTTTGTCTGCAGGAAGCACACCTAGATTCAAAAGACAAATTAAAACTCCAAGTTAAGGGTTGGAAGACAATTTTTCAGGCAAATGGAATTCAGAAGAAAAGAGGAGTTGCAATCTTATTTTCAGATGCATGTGGATTTAAAGTAACTAAAGTAAAAAAAGACAAGGATTGTCACTTTATATTGGTCAAGGGAAAAATACAATATAAAGACATTTCAATTCTAAATATTTATGCACCCAATTTAAATGCTCCTAGATTCTTGAAACAGACCTTACTCAGTCTAAGCAATATGATAGCCTATAATACCAAAATAACAGGGAACTATAACACTCCTCTTACAGAGCTGGACAGATCCTTAAAACAGAAATTAAAAAAAGATAGAAGAAACTTAAATGAGACCCTAGAACAACTGTGCTTGATAGATGCATGTAGAACACTTCATCCCACACAAAAAGAATATACAATCTTCTCATCACCCATGGAACATTCTCCAAAATTGATTATCTCCTAGGACACAAAACAAATCTCAACAGAATCAAAAGAATTGAAATATTACCTTGCATCTTTTCAGACTACAAGGCACTAAAGGTGGAACTCAACTCCAACAAAAACCCTCAATCCCACACAAAAGCATGGAAATTAAACAACCTTCTGTTAAATGACAGTTGGGTGCAGGAGGAAAAAAACTAGGAAATCATTACCTTCCTTGAGCATAATAACAATGAAGACACAAGCTGCCAAAATCTGTGGGATACTGCAAAAGCAATTTTGAGATGAAAATTTATTGCTTTAGATGCCTACATTTGAAAAACAGAAATAGAGTGCATCAGCAAACTCATAAGCCATATTATGGAATTGGAAAAAGAAGAGCAATGTAAACCTAAACCCAGCAGAAGAAAAGAAATATCCAAAATTAAATCAGAGTACAATGAAATTGAAAACAAAAGAATCATTCAGAAAATTAATGAAACAAGGAGTTGGGTTTTTGAAAAAATAAATAAAATAGATAAACCTTTGGCCAGACTAATTAGAAATAGAAAAGTAAAATCTCTAGTAACCTCAATCAGAAATGGTAAAGGGGAAATTACAACTGATGCCACAGAGATACAAGAGATCATCTCTGAATACTACCAGAAACTCTATGCCCAGAAATTTGACAATGTGAAGGAAGTGGATCAATATTTGGAATCACACCCTCGCCCTAAACTTAGCCAGAAAGAAATAGAGCTCCTGAACAGACCAATTTCAAGCACTGAAATTATAAAAACAATAAAAAGTACTTCCAATAAAAAAAAATGCCCTTGTCCGGATGGCTTCACACCAGAATTCTATCAAACCTTCAAGGAAGAGCTTATTCCCATACTGCAGAGATTATTCCCAAAAATTGAGGAGGAAGGAATCTTGCCCAACA
>CAUYON010086483.1:0-10684 GCA_963573935.1 Arctocebus calabarensis | reverse complement strand
ACAGTGTTCTTAGCAGTGCAGAAGCTTTTTAGTTTGATCAAGTCCCAGTAGTGTATTTTTGATACTGCTTCAATTGCCTGGGGAGTCCTCTTCATAAAAAATTCACCCAGGCCAATTCCCTCGAGAGTTTTCCCTGCACTTGCTTCTAATATTTGTATAGTTTCATGTCTTAAGTTTAAATCTTTGATCCAGCGAGAGTCTATCTTGGTTAATGGTGAAAGGTATGGGTTTAGTTTCAGTCTTCTACACGTCGCCAGCCAGTTCACCCAGCACCATTTGTTAAATAGGGAGTCTTTACCCCACTGAATGTTCTTAATTGGCTTGTCAAAGATCAAATAGCGGTAAGTAGCTGGGTTCATCTCTTGGTTCTCTATTCTGTTCCATACATCTATCTCTCTGTTTTTGTGCCAGTACCATGCTGTGAAGGCTATCTGTAACAGTACGATAAAAATATTTCTGAATGTATATGAAGCACATTGTGCCCTATGATTACACCAATGTACACAATTATGATTCAATAAAATTATTAAAAAAAAAGATTTGGCATGATCTGTTTTTAGAAATTATCTTTAACTTTTATTTATAAATAATAATTGTCTATTTTTTGAGACTTTGGAAAAAAAATAAGAAGTGGAATATTTTCACATTGCAATTCTCCACTTCATCGGCATTATGGTGGCTATCATAGTTTCACGTAGGCTCATTATACACTGGAATATTAATTTTATTTTTAAAAATTTAACACTAGTTTAAAAAGTGTTTAAAAAAACAAAGTGAAAGCTCACTAGTTAGTAGAGTAAAATATTAGTTTCCTAGGTAACAAGTGACTGCTGTAAATGATTGCTATAAACATGGTAGCCTGAAACTACTCCCATTTATTCTCTTGCATTTTTGGAGGGCAGATACCCACAATGGGTTTCTTTAGAACAATACCAAGATCTCAGTGGGGCCACTGCTCCCTCCCGAGGCTCTGGTGAAGAACCTGTTTCCCTGCCTCTTGCAGGTGTCAGAGCTTGTTCTTGCATCCCTGAGCTCAGGGCAGTCCTTACCTCCCCAAGCCAGCAGCAGCCAAGCATCTTCATACCAACTTCTCCTGTCTCTCTGCATCAGATCTTCCTCCTATAAAGACTCTTGTGATTATAGCCCAAATCCCAATGGATAATCCAGATTAATCTCCCACCTCAAGATTCTTAATCATAATCACATCTGTGTAATTCCATTTGCCATACAAGGTAACACACATAGGTTCCAGGGGTTAGGATAGGGACATCTCTGAGGGACATCATTCTGCCCTCCAAAGAAGCATGGTAAGACTTCTTACTATTAGTCCCTTAGAACTTGAGTTGTCCCTTGGGGCCCTCCCATACCAAAATCCATGCAAGTTCCAAGTCCCTAATATAAAATGGCTTAATAATTGTAAATAATCTATACATATCCTTCCATATACTTTAAATCATCTCCAGATTACTTACAGTACCTACTACAATAGAAATGCTACACAAAGAGTTCTTATACCATATTTTGGGGGGAATAATGACAGGGGAAAAAAACAATCAGCATATGTTCAGACAAAGTGATTTTTCTGTAAAATACTTTTTATTTGCAGTTGGTTGAATCCAGGCATGTGGAATCCATGGATTTGGAGGACCCACCATACTTCAAAATCACTTTGCAAATGAAAATACACTTTCTCTAATTCCTTCCAAAAGATCAATTTCTTTAAAATTTTTTTAGTTGATTAATTTTTATTCTACTTAAATTAAAATCTTAACTCTATGCATGATAAATCTTTTACAGAAAAAAGTTACAAAAATTACACCATGAGATCCCAGGATTCTTTCATTTTCTAAACAGAGTTCTTAAAAAGTTTAAAGTCATATGCCTTTGAATGTTTCAAGTCACATTTCTATGACAGCACTTAGTAGGGCTCAGCATTGGAGCAGAGCTGAGCCTATTTTAAACTTGCTTGGGACACATCCATTTGGCTGCAGTGGGGAAATCCCCGAGCAGCACAGTCCACAGTCGAGCATCAGTCGTATGCCCTGTGGTCCCGACACTGACAGAGCCATGCCTCCAGGCACTGCCCAGCTGCCCAGCATCACAACACAGCACCTGCCACATGTCATTCACCTAGGAAAAGATCACAATTCAAAATTCAAAGTATGGTTTCTTCTGAATACATATCATTTTCCACCATGGTAAAGTCAACAATAATAACTTAGTCCATCATGCAAATGAACAATTAGAAATTGCTTTAAAAGTTGATAGAGGGCAGTTTATATTACCTTAGAAAACTTGGGTTAGGATCCTTAAAATGTAAGCAAGTGTAAACATGTATGCTTCATATGGTGATAGCAAAAAAAGTCTTAGCAGACAGCCTGGGAGAGTGTGGAACATTCCCAGTTAGTTTTAGACCATCAAAGAACCTCACAGAAGAGGTCACAGGTGCTGACAAATGATAGATGCCTATCGCAGCCCTGGCCAGCGAGAGGTGCGATGCAGCTGAGCTGATGGCACTCAGGAGCGGCAGCTCCTCAGGGAGGTATTGCCACTTTTCAGATCCAGCTCATCAGGAGCTGCTGGCATGATAGAGAGGGCAAAGAAAACAGAGTAACGTCACTCTAGAATCTGAAATTTACTGAATTATGTGGTTTTAGGTTTTTAAGCTCTAAAAAAATGTAAGGATCCAGCTGTGTTCCCTGGAGCAGAGGTAGGGACCCGCACGACCCACTGCTCTATGGGCTGCGACCCACGTGGTGCCTCAGGGGAGCTGGTGGGAAGAGCTCGTGTCCCTTAGTAAAGCATCTGCTCACTTCTGAACACAGTCATTTGACATTTGTGAAATCGATATGAAAGCAATCGCTTCCGCTTGACTGAATAAATGCAACATAGTACTCATGCATTCAGTTTCGTGTAATTGAACAAGCTTCCTGAGTGCCTACTATGTGTACAGCATTGTGCAGGGCACTGCAGAGGATGCAAAGCTGAGTTCAACCTGAACCCTGTGTTTAAGTGTGTAGGTGTACACACACATATACATATATAGGCATGCACACATACACCATACACACGTACCACATGTCACACCCATACATTCCAACATGCACACACATATACAGACCCTCACATGCACAATACACCTGCACACATACACACCACACACACACCCCTCGCCACACTGTGCCACCCAAGAAAAGCAGTTGTCTGCACGACACGTGCTTACACATGCAGAAGACGGTGGACACCACAGCCTGGAGCCAACACTCACCCTCTCTCCTCACATTCATCATTTCTACCCTCTCACTCTGATCAACCCGCCTGCGCAGTTGTGTATGTGCTAGTCCCCACTGGACAAACTTTTAAAATTTAGAAAACTGTCTTCACTTTAGTATGACCGAGAGAATCCCCTATCACCCTACCCAAGTGCCCCCAACGTGAGAAAGGCAGGTTTGGAGATATGAGTCACATCTAAAAGGAGTGAGCCATTTCCCAAAATGTTGCCTCCTCAAAGCATCCTGGAGCCCCAGAAGGGGAAACCCGTAGAGAGTGTGGAGGTCAGGCAGTGTGTGACAAGTCTGGCTCCCCACCCAGGACAAACGCAAACGCAAAGGCAATGAGAGTCAGAAAGCCAGGGGACATGGGCTGTCCTGGAGCCACACTGGGCAGCCCCTTCCGGGACACACAGGAAGCACTGAGATGCATTTAGGACCTGTGCAACCATGGACATCCTGGTAAACACACTCCGTTATACTCTGCAATGTGCATCCCACCCCAACAGTGACAAAGTAACACCCCTATGCTGAACAGAAGCTCTCAGTCCCACCAAACCCTGGTGCTATCACACCGGCATCCTTGGAAAGAAGTAGAGAAAATGTCAATGTAAACGCATCTCACTTCATGACGGTCATATCAATTCCAGAGTACTTACTTTCTTCTCAATGACATTAACAGGAACATCCATAGATGTTCCAAACATCAAAAATTCCAGTCTGGAGAGGAGGGAAATGGGGAGACAGCCCACCCTGGGGTGACCATTCAACAAGCAAAACTCTAATGGAGAAGCTGGTTATCTGAAACCTGCTGATAACTACATCTTCCCTCGTAAGAACCAGAGATTTGGTCTAAATTTTGTGAAGTCTGTTCACTAAATGTCTATGCAGTAGGAAAGGGGAAATTACTTTAAGGTTTAAGCTGCTAGGAAACTCTGGAGAGATTCGATCCTGGCAACTCAAAATGGGGCCTCAGTGCAGTGACACCAGCATCACCTGGAAATTTATTAGAAATGCAGCATTCAGGTCCACTGGGTCAGGACCTGCATTTTCAAACTACCCTGCTCTGTCTCTTTAGGTGGAAGAAGCATGGGATCAACAGAAAAAATGAAAACAGGATCACCCCCAAAAAATTACTTGAAGTTCACTTTTTCAAACTATTGATCATAATTAATCTCAATGATTAACACAACTAGAAACGATTTGGAATTCCTTGCCTAACAGATGGGTTTTTAACGTAAATGTAATTAATCCATGAAATGATCATTTTTTGTGCATCACTACACCTATAAAGTTTATGAAGATTATTTTCTTAGCTCATTCTGAGAAAAATAATGTCACAAAAGAATCTAAGGGCTGTGCCTTGCCAATGAACTGACACCCTCCAATCTGGTTTCCTGTAACCATAGAGATTTAATCTCTAAGCTTAGAATGCAAAAAAGCAAAAAACCAACATAAACAATTCTTCCCCTTTGGGTAATCATTTATGGCAGCAACAGGTGAAAAAAGGCCAAAGAAAAGCAATGATTTCCTTCATCACATTAAAAAGACATATTTGTTATCTCTTCCAAAAGCAAAAGAAGTAACTATGGAAACCAGACAAAAATTTCAAAAATAACTTGCAATTTACAGAGGGCAGAGCAACTCTGTTTTATGCACACACACACACACACACACACAAATTAACTATAGGAAATTCACCAAACCTTTCCCAGAAATAGCTGAATGTGCAGAAGACAGTAACATAAACATTTATTCAGACACCACCATAAATCATTTGATTTGCTGTGGAATTGTTAAATTACATGTTTTCACAATTGGGGTATTTAAGTGTGACTGAATTTAAACTTACTTTTTCATGCACTCTGATGATCAAACAGGTTCTTGCTTGAGCCAGCTTAGGCATATACTTTTGAAGAATTTCTAAGATATTTAACTCATACCTAAGGAACATGAAAATGATCTTAAGGATCCTGGCTATTACATGTTTATTAAGTTGGGCCTCTAGATTTCCTGGGCAAAGACTGAGATAAATGTACAGGTCATTTACAGAGAGAAAGAAAGCAGGAAAACTTCAACTGATGTCGTGGACTTACTCCCCAGAGTGACCCTCCCTCCTCCACTGCAGTAAGCGCTGCCCTGTTCACTCTGCTGCTCAGCCTTCGATCCCATCATCACTCCCTGGCTTCATATCAGACATCGCTTCCTTCAGACAAGCCTGTGAGCTGCTTCATGCTTAATAGAGATCCATAAAGAGAAAATGAAAAAATAACTGCTTTGTTTTAAAAAACAGAAGATACAATGGAAAGGAGCAAAGAATTGTTTTTGAAATGCGAATCTCAGGCAGTGCCTATGGCTCAGTGAGTAGGGCACTGGCCCCATATACCGAGGAAGGCAGGTTAGAACCCGGCCCTGACCAAACTGGAACAAAAAAATAGCAGGGTGTTGTGGTGGGTGCCTGTAGTCCCAGCTACTGGGGAGAGTGTGGCAAGAGAATCACCTAAGCCCAGGGGTCAGAGGTTGCCGTGAGCTATAATGCCACAGCACACTACCAAGGGCGATAAAGTGAGACTCTGTCTCTAAAAAAAAATAATAAAATAAATAGGAATTTCAAGGATATTTTTATTTATTTATTTTTATTAAATCATAGCTGTGTACATTAATGCAATTACGGGGTACAACATGCTGGTTTTATATGCAATTTGAAATACTTCTATAAAACTGGTTAAGATAGCCTTCACTGCATTTTCTTAGTTATTGTGTTAAGACATTTATATTCTACAATTAGTAAATTTAACTTGTACCCTTGTAAAATACACTGTAGGTGTAGTCCCACCAATTACCCTCCCTCCCCCCATTGTCCTCCTTCCCATCCCCTCCCTTGCTCCTTTCCCCATATTCTTGTGCTATAATTGGATTATAGCCTTGATATGAAAGCTATAAATTAGTTTCATAGAAGGCTTCAAGGTTCATTCATGGGCACTTGGCTGGGGCTGGGGTCTCACATGAGTGCCTGGCTGGGGAAGGCCTCATGGTTCAGGCTGCTTCATGGTTCATTTGTCTCCTTCTGGTCAGAGGATCCAGGGCTAGTTTTCTTGCAGAAGTTTTCTTCAGCTACTAGGATTTTCCCACAGTTCCTAGTCATGTTGACTTTTCTGACAAAACCATTTGATTCTAAAAGCCAGCCTCCCTCACTGGTTTCATAGTTCTCTTTATAGAGATCTTTCATGTCCTTTGTTAGGTAAACTCCCAAATATTTCATCTTCTTTGGCACTACTGTGAATGGAATAGAGTTCTTGACTATTTTTTCTGCTTGACTATTGTTGGTATACATAAAGGACACAAATTTATGAGTGTTGATTTTGTAACCTGAGACATTGCTATATTCCTTGATCACTTCTAAGAGTTTTGTAGTAGAATCCCTGGGGGTTTCCAGATATATAATCATATTGTCTGTGAAGAGTGAAAACTTGACCTTCTCTGACCCTATATGGATACCCTTAATAGCCTTTTCATGCCTGATTGCGATGGCTAAGACTTCCATTACAATGTTAAAGAGCCATGGAGACAATGGACAACCTTGCCTGGTTCCTGATCTGACAATGGGCAACCTTGCCTGTTTCCTGATCTGAGTGGAAATGATTTCAATTTAACTCCATTTGATACGATATTGGCTGTGGGTTTGCTGTAGATGGCCTCTATCAGTTTAAGCAATGTTCCCTTTTACACCCATTTTCTTAAGTGTTCTGATCATGAAGGATGCTGGATATTATAAAAAGCTTTTTCTGCATCAATTGAGAGAAGCATATGGTCTTTGTTTTTCATTCTGTATATGTGATGAATTATATTTATAGATTTACATATATTGAACCAGCCTTGAGACCCTGGGATAAAACCCACTTGGTCATGGTGTATAATTTGTTTGATGTGTTGCTGGATGCTATTTCCTAGGATCTTATTGAATATTTTTGCATCAATGTTCACTAGGGATATTGGTCTATAATTTTCTTTTCTTGTTGGGTCTTTTCCTGGTTGGGAGATCAAAGTGATGTTTGCTTCATAGAATGTGTTGGGTAGTAGTCCTTCTTTTTCTATATTTTGGAAAAGGTTAAGTAATATAGGTACTAGTTCCTGTTTAAAGGTTTGGTAGAATTCTGATGTGAAGCCATCTGGTCCCAGGCTTTTCTTTTTAGGGAGATTTTGTAAAGTTGATGCCATTTAAGAACTTGATATAGGCCTGTTCAACATTTCCACTTCATTCTGGCTAAGTCTAGGAAGGTGGCATGTTTCCAAGTATTGGTGTATTTCCTTCAGATTTTTGTATTTCTGAGAATAGAGTTGCTTGTAATATTCACTAAGGATTTTTTTAATTTCTGAGGAATTTGTTGCTATTTTGTCTTTGCCATTTCTGATTGATGAAATTAGAGATTTTACTTTTTCATTACTGGTTAGGTTAGCCAAAGGCTTATCTATTTTCAAAAACCAACTTTTTATTTATTGATTTGTTGTACAATCCTTTTGTTTTCAGTTTCATTTAATTCTGCTCTAATTTTGGTTATTTCTTTTCATCTGCTGGGTTTGGGATTGTAATGTTCTTCCTTTTCCAGTTGCTCGAGAGGTCCCATTAAGTTGTTAACTTTTATTCTTTCCGTTCTCTTGAGGAAAGCTTGCAGTGCTATAAATTTCCCTCTTAAGACTGCCTTTGTGGTATCCAAGACGTTCTGGTAATACATGTCTTCATTATCATTTTCTTCCAAAAATTTGGTAATTTCCTTCTTAATCTCATCTCTGACCAACTGTTATTCAGCATAGGTTATTTAGTTTCCATGTTTTTGTATGATTATGCAGATTCCTATTGTTACTGAGTTTGACTTTTATTCCATGATGATCCGAGAAGATGCAAGGAATAATTTCTATTCTTTTAAATTTGCTCAGGTCAGACTTGTGACCTAACATGTGATCAATTTTGGAGGATATTCCTTGGGCTGATGAGAAGAATATGTATTCAGTTTTGTTAGGATGAAAAGTTCAGTGGATGTCTGTAAAATCCAATTGTTGAATGGTTAAGCTAAATCTAAAATTTCTATGCTTAGCTTCTAATTGGAGAATCTATCCAACACTGCTGAAGGAGTGTTAAAATCTCCAACTATTATGGTATTGGAAGAAATCAAGTTGCTCATGTCTGTTAGACTCTCTCTTATAAATTGAGGTGCATTCTGGTTGGGTGCATAAATGTTAACAATTGAAATCTCATCATGTTGAGTGTTACCCTTAACAAATATGAAGTGATCATCCTTATGTTTCCTTACTTTTGTTGGTTTAAATCCTATTGTATCAGTGAATGAAATTGAAATACCTGCTTTTTTCTGTTTTCCATGTGCCTAAAATATAGATGACCATCCCTTCACACTGAGTCTATATTTATCTTTTAAGGTAAGATGAGATTCTTACATGCAGCAGATATCTGGCCTGGGTTTTTGTATCCAGTCAGCCAACCAATGCCTCTGTAGAGGACAATTTAAGCCATTCACATTAATTGAGAATATTGATAAGCCTAGTAGTATTTTGAGTATCAAGTTTTTTGAAAGTCCAGTGGACATTTTTAATCCTTTCACCACTGTGGAAGTTAGAATTTGATCAAAACTCTCTTGAGTGAGTTTACTTTGGCGGTACAGGATTGTGCTCATCATTATGGAGGCTAGTTCTGAGAATATCCTGGAGAGCTGGTTTAGTGATGGCAAATTTCTTCAACATGTGAATGTCATTAAAGTATTTCATCATAAATGAAACTCGGTTTACCTGGGTTGAAAGTTACTTTGTTTTAGGAGGTTAAAAGTCGATGACTACCCTCTTCTGGCTTGAAAGGTTTCAGCAGAGAGATCTGTAGTCATTCTAACATTCTTCCCCTTATAGGTTATGGTTTTCTTATGTCCAGCTTCTTACAGAATTTTCTCCTTCATATTAAACTTTGGTGAAGTTAATTATAATGTATCTGGGAGATGCTTTGTTTGAGTTGAGTCATACTGGGGTTCTGAAACTGTCTGCTATCTGAATTTCAGAATCTCTTGCCATGTTTGGGAAGTTCTCCTCCATTATCTCTTTGAGTAGAGCATCTGGGCCTTTTGAAGAAACCTCCTCATCTTCAGGAATTCCTAGAAGACAAAAATTAGTTTTCTTCAAATTATCCCAGAACTCTCTGAGAGAAAGATCCATTTGTGCTCTCCACTTCTCTTTTCTTTGAGCTTTTGGGAGTGCTCAAAAGCTTTGTCTTCAATATCTAAAATCCTTTCTTCAGCCTGCTTCATTCTGTTACTGAGGGATTCTACTCTATTTCTCAGATCTTTGAGGGCTGCAAGTTCTTGCCTCAATGTGTCAAAAATCTTTGGTGATTTTGTCTTTGAATTCATTGAATTCTTGAGACGACTTTTAAAATGCTCCTTAAATTTCTAATTCCAACTTTACCTCCATTCTGTTAATCTTATTTGCAATCCAAATTCTGAATTCAATTTCTGACATCTCAGCCATTTGTTTATGAATGGGATCTTCTGGTGTGTCCACCTTGTTGTTCCTGGAGGGAGTTGATTTACTCTGGTTATTCATGCTGCCAGAGTTTTTCCACTGATTCTGCCCCATGATTATTTTTCACCATTTGGCTACATGAGCAGATAAGGTGAAATTGGGTCTGGGGCTCCTGGAGTAGTGATTAATCAGCCCTTTGCCCAAGAGCTAGGTCTGGTAACTGCAGCTTTCCCCCCTACAACTTTGCAAAGGACCCATGGCCTACAACAGTAGGTACCTGGTTGGTGTGGTGGGGCTAAGTGGCTCTGTCATATTTTCAGCTGGTTTCTGTCCAATCCTAGTAAATCAGTAACTCTGGGTTGAAGTCTCAACTGTGGAGAAATACCAGCCCTATGGGAAGCAACTAGAAAAGGAAAATCAAAACTTCCCACAACAACACAACCAGGGTACCATCTTGGATGGTACTTAGGTGATTGGCCCAGGTCACGAATTCCAAATCAATTGTCCCAGTCAGCACCCAGGCTCATGTGGGAGAGTTCAAAAGGTCTCCAGCAACTAGATAGCAGGGTTCTGCTGGCAGCTTGAGTATGACTTGCTCCGGTGCTCTGTGGAATCAAAAGAGCTCAAGGACATTTTTAGAGCTCAGAAGGCCACATTTATCTTTCACCTCTTTTTTTGTTTTCATTCCAAGCTACAGCAAAAAATACTTTTTTTTTTTTAATTAAATCATAGCTGTGTACATTAGTGCAATTTTCTTAGCAAAGTATCTCAAGAATGGAAGAAAAAGTATCCAATGTATACAGCCCTACTATGAAGCTAATTTATAGCTTTCATATGAAGGCTATAACCCAATTATAGCACAAGAAGACAGGGAAAGGGGTAAGGGAAGGAAGAGG
>CAUYON010086477.1:0-14755 GCA_963573935.1 Arctocebus calabarensis | reverse complement strand
AGAAATATTTTGATCATACTGTTACAGATATCCTTCATGGCATTTCCTTGATCACTATATAAAGACATTAATACTCTACCTTTAATAAGTTTCGCCAGTACCCTGCTAAGATGCACCGTAGGTGTGTTCCCACTAATTGATTATTCTTTCTAAAGCACTGCTTTCAAAAATTTTCCTGAACTTGCTCAGCACCTGTAGCTCAAGCGGCTAAGGCATGAGCCACATACACCATAGCTGGTGGGTTTGAATCCAGCCCAGGCTTGGGCCTGCCAAACAAAAAATAGCCAAAAAATAGCCAGGTGTTGTGGTGGGCACCTATAGTTCCAACTCCTTGGGAGGCTGAGGCAAGAGAATCACTTAAGCCGAGGAATTGGAGGTTGCTGTGAGCTATGATGTCACAGCACTCTATCCAGGGCCACAGCTTGAGGCTCTGTCTCAAAAAAAGAAAGAAAGTAAGAAAAGAAACTAGTAATCTGGGAGGCACCTGTGGCTCAGTGAGTAGGACGCCGGCCCCAAGTACCGAGCGTGGCAGTTTCAAACCCGGCCCCAGCCAAACTGCAACAACAACAAAAATATAGCTGCATTGTGGCGGGCACCTGTTGTCACAGCACTCAGGAGGCTGAGGCAAGAGAATCACCTAAGCCCAAGAGGTGGAGGTTGCTATGAGCTGTGATGCCACAGCCCTCTACTGAGGGTGATAAAGTGAGACTCTGTCTCTAAAAAAAAAAAAAAAAAAAAAAATTTTTTTCTTGAACTCACACTTATCATTTTCCTAATGCGTACCTAATGAAAATAATGCTGGTGTAAATTTTGAGCAGGTACTGTGCTGACTGTGCATTTTCTCAAATTATCTCATGTACTCCTTCACAGATGACCAGTGGGGTTCTCAGTCTGGAGCTGCAGCTGCAACAATGACCATGAAAGGCAATGTCCTTATTCTCAAGAAATTTATATTTGAAGGGAGAAGATAAATAAATGATAAGAAAATATGATAAGACAGAGATAAGTATTATGAAGAAAATAAAACCGAAGAAAGAGCTGGCAGGTGGCGGCAGGTGGCAGCATCAGCTCGACGGTGGTGGTGGGAGAGGGGGGGAAGGCGTTTCTGAGAAGGCAGCAGGTGAGGTAGGTCGATGAGACCTGAAAGAAATTGGAGGCAGCCTGAGACCTTCCTCTGGCAGGAGGCAAACGGAGTGGAAAGACCTCCAGTCGCTTGGTATGACTGCAGAAGCAGACAGACGGGCCGTGAGGTTGGGTTGTTGGGATTGCGGGTGACCAGAATTATGTGGCACTTTTTTGGCCATAGAAAGAAACTTTGGATTCAATAAAGTGCAATGGAATACCATGGAAAGATGTGGAACAGAAAAGAGAAATATCTGTTTTCCATTTAGAAGAATCATTCTATGAAAGAAGTAATTGTAGTAGAAAACAAGAGGGGAGGAGTAAAGAACTGTTAGTCAACTATGGCGATCCTGGTACAAAATATCCCAGGACAGAAGTGATAGAGACGGAGGGAGGGGTAAAACCCCAAATCCAAACAGGGTGCAAGTAGAGGAAGAGCGGGTGGAATTTGCTAATGAGCTGCATGAAGGATGATGAGAAGAGAGGTTATAAATGATTCCTAGGTTTCTGGCATGAGAACTGAATAGCCAGTGTAGCCTTTTACTGAGGAGGGGAGGCCTTGGGAAAAGACAGAATAAAGTAATAAATGCATTTGTATTCAAGTTTTTAAGGGATAGAAGTATTTATTTAGTTTTTAACTTATTCACCATCTTGTTCCACAAAGGATTTGAAGCATCTCACCCTGGGAACACATAAGTAATGATAAAATATACCTTAGAGAATAAGGAAGAAGGGAAGTAGAAACACAAGTAGAAAGTCAAGTACAGGGTGGAAAAGATACACACAGGGTGATTAGACTCTCAAGAGTTACTGTTATTCAGCCTCAGATTGGGCTCTGAGCCAAAAGAGTCTTGGTCAGATACTTAATTTTTATTATCAGACCAGAGGAAGCACAGCTATCCTTCAGAAGAGGAGAGCTGTTTCAGGCCTTAAGTTTTAAAGGCCATTCTTCATAATGAAGCTCAGAAGAATAGAGTGGGAGCATCTGATTGAATTTCAGCCAAGAGCCTTCTTAGGAAAGGACTATGTTAAACAGACATGCAGTGTCTGTGAAGTGATACAGAGAATTCAAAATTGTGAATGGCGCCTACGCCTGAGGATTTTCTTCCTAAGCCCAAATTCTGGAGAATGATGCTGCTGAATGATACTGACGATCTTCTCTGGACAGACCTAGATACCAGCCCTGTAGCTGGATTTAGCCATCGTTATTTGCCAAGGCCTCTGACTGCCAATGGCCTGTGTTAACTGAGTACTTCATGCCTCATCATAAAGGTCTGGATTTGTCTTAGGTCTGTGGAACAAGCATTTTATCTACCATCTGTGGTTAATACTAATTTGAACATGGAAATCTTGCTTTAAAATGTACTACAGATGTAGCAAGATAAATTTGCAACAGAGAGGTCTGCTCAAAATTCTAATGAAATGGCTTATTGAAACAAAATATTCAGGCTGTTGGTTCACTTCTTGGGAAGCGGGAAAAAATGAGGTTGCTGTGAGCTGTGTGACGCCGCGGCACTCTACTGAGGGTGATAAAGTGAGACTCTGTCTCTACAAAAAAGAAAAAGAAAGAAACAGAATATTCAGAATATTCATAACGAGCATACATGTTTTAAAATGTTACCTTTCTTTATGTATATGATGGAAATGGGGATAGGATGAATGATGTACGTATTTCGTGTACTATAATATGGGGAATTGTAAACACAGGTGCCAAAAAGAATATGCATATTGGCATATTAGCGAGAGATAAGTACTTTCAGAGCAAGGCGATTTCCATAGAAGTCAGAAGGAGCTGTTGACTAAGAACATCATAGCATAGTGATATATGTTAAGTTATATGTTACACTTATCACTGAATAATATCAAATTGGATTGGCATACGTTACTGCAATTGTCCATTTTCCTCCTGTGGTGGAAGGCACACTCAGGGTTTCACTACTCTAAAGTACCTGGAGATACTGCGTGTACCGATTGATTCCATAGAACCAATGCTTAGTGGCCTATGTTAGAACTGGCCATGCCCCGGCAGTCCAGCTGGAGACAGTTTGAACACAACTAATTCTGATGAAATCCACACTTTAATAAATGTGTTAGTGCAAGGTCAAAAGAACAGTGAGTTAGGAAGAGACTTGTTTCTATTATGAACTTATAAAAAGGTCTTGTGAAGCTGAGAAGATTTTGAGGAAAGAAATCAGAGACTTTTGATAAGTAGTGATGAAGAGATTAGAAAATTATTGGAAATGAGTTTTCATATATTTCTATTTCTGTTCATTACCTACCATATGTATTTTTAAAGCTTCATTCAAATTAATATGAGGGCACAATGTGTAGGTTACATTGTTCTCACTCCAGAGTATAAATTACAAATAATATAGGAAAACATCAAACATCACAAGGAAATGTTTCCTGGTTTCACTTGTTGGTTAATGAATTTATCAGCAGATGCTTGGTCATTATGCTGCTCTTAATTCAGGCAGTGGGATGGAAAGTCGCTGTCCATAAACTCACCTGTGTTTGTTTTCTGTATTTGTTCTCTTTCCACTGCTACGGAGCATCAGAGGGCAGTGTTTGGTGCTTATCCCAGAACCGATGTTTCAACTATTACCTTGGGCAAGTCAGTAAACTTTTAAGTCTGAATTTCCTCATCTCTAAAAGCGGGAGGGAAGACGATCTGAGCATCCTCCTTGGGCTGTTTCCAGCGTGTGTGAGTTACTATTAGGGAAGGAGCCTATCCTGTATGTATATATTTGGGAGAGTCACTGGGAAGGGGAAATTGATAATATAGAAAACAATCTGGCATCTTCTAGGACCCGCTATTGCTGTTTCAGAGACAGGAGAGCCATGACATAGTGTGGGTTTTCTCCATAGAGTTTAAATTAGGCTCCTTTAACAGTAAAAGTAAGTTCATTCACTCATTCATTCCTTTATTCACTCATTTAGTAAATATTTATTAATGCCTAATTTGGCCCATGACATGGTATTAGGTACTGGGTATAAAAAAAATATGCAGAGTGTCAAGTTCTATATGTGTCTGAATCATCCTACAAATGTGAAGGTTTGGTTATTCATCTCAGGAAGATCCCTGCACAGAGACGCACTTTGAGGACAGTTCTTAGAAGACACGTTCCCAGGAATGAATTGACAAGGAGCAATGTGAAATAGCAAGTTGGGTCACGTAAAAATTCAGTGAAATCTATTTTCATCTAAATGAGGAAAGACTAAAAAGGAAGCCCATATGCTACAAATCAACAAAAATGTGGAAGAACAATCTCAGATAAAACTGATAAGGAGAGAGAAGGGGGACGCAGAACCGACGAGGTGAGAGCGAATTGACGACTCACCATATCCAAGGAAACAGAGATTGGAAACTTCACTCACCAAAGTTCACATTGGTCTTAGCCTCAAAAAGAGAAGAAGCAGCATGGCTTTTATTATGTTTAAATAGAAAGGAATGTTCTATTTTCACAAAGGACCCTAGAAAGGGGGAAAAAAGGAACAACATAAAGTATTTAATAAAAAAAACAAAACACATTGCTAGAAATAAGTTGTGGTGTAATTAGAGTAAATAAAATCTATTAAATTCACTGATTAAACGTGGACCAGACTGGTTTCAAATGGGAAATGCCGCCATATGTGGAGTAACAGAGGCACAGTTAAGATGAGGCAGGGGAGTTGAGATAACGGGACACAAGATTTTCCAGGCAACTATGAACCACGACGCGCTGAAGGCCAAGAAACAAAAACCCAAATACGAGAAGCTTCAACAAAGACAAAAAGAAATGATAGATAAAGAATTTATGGAGGCCAAATATGTAAGCATTTGGAAAGTAGCGTGGAAGTTCAGACAGCAAATACATGCTGATGTGGGAGGGGAAAAGACAGGGCTTGGGGGAGTCTCTGTTGGAGAAACAGACAAATCGGAGGCACATTCACAAACTAATGGTGATGCCCACCCTGGTCACTTCTGTCCACCTGAGGTTCCAAGGAAGAAAAATAACAGAAAAACAATAGGGACGAGGACGTCCAGGGCGGAGGTTATGGGGGTCATTATGGAGCCTTATGAGAGTTTCTGTACTTTTTTTGTCTAATATTTTGATGGAAAGTTATCTTAGTAATTACTTAGAAGAGTCAGAGAAACTAGTGAAGAAGAGCGAGGACTTTGGCGTCAAGCGTGAGCTGAAATTCTGACTCCGTCTGTGTTTGTGATCCTGTGAGAACCATGTAATCTGAGCCCCAGTTTCTTCCTTTTGAAATGTCACCAAAGACTTGTATCGTAATGAAGATACGAGGAAGAAGTTAAATAACACATAGGAGTTGTTCAGTACAGTGCTTGCTGTGGGATACTTACAAGAAAGGAGGATCTCTGGAACATTTTCAGGCCTCTTCCATTTCTCTGGCAATATCTGTTGCTTTTATTCACGCATCTGCTTTGCCGCAATATAAAATTTGGGGTAATAATTTTATTCCTCATAACCGTCTTGCCATTTCCCCATTGTTTTAGGAATTCACAGTGTAGGCAAGGATGAGTGATGCCAATTATTTTTTTAGGACACATCTTTTCTCAGTCTGGATTTTAAAAAGGACCATTTTCTGTGTCTTTGTATTCCAAAAACCTTGCTCAAATGTATGGAAGTTGAGGTTGCTTTTTTTTAATTTATTTTTTATTAATCATAGCTGTGTACATTAATGCAATCATGGGGTAGAATGTGCTGGTTTTTATACAATTTGAAATATTTTCATCAAACTGGTTAACATAGCCTTCACAGCATTTTCTTAGTTATTATTGTGTTAAGACATTTATATTCTACATTTAGTAAATTTCACATGAGGTTGCTTTTATCAGTGGTTTAATATGGAACATAATGGACCTTTCTGTCGGCATATAGGGTTCTCTCTTCAGCTCTATACTGTATTTTTGATTATTGCTTTCTTTGGTTCCAATTTTATTCAGATTTTCAGTGTATTGTAACATACCATTACTCTTTATGAATGTTCTGTGAGCAACATAGCATACAGCCTCAAGTGTATAGCACATTGTGTATGTGGATATGAAGTCAGCCTTATTCATTCTACTGTCCTATATGTTCATGTTTGTTTTTGATGATCTGGCATTTGCTTTTCTAAATTTTAATTAGCTCTCTCTAAATTTGATAACTTCTTTCTTTACCAAGGAACAACTTTTCTCCCTTTTTTCAAGGCTGGAATTATCAAAGTAAAGGTTGATTTCACTAAGGTATACAGAAGGGGATAATCCTGAATTTTGATCTATTCAAAATTGTATTAATACTAAGTTTCTTATACTACAGTGATTCTTCCCATTTCTCTTATTTAACAATATTTAATGAAATATAACTTAGGGTGCAAAAGCGTATGCCATCTTAATGAATTAACCCTTCATCTTGCAAAAATGTCACTCTCTTAAATTATCTACTTGATTTTTATCTTTTATTTTTCTGGTATTAATTTTGGAACGCCTAAACTTATTATTCTTGCATTTGCCTAAAATAGATTTGTTCATCTGTTTCAGATTTTTGAGATGCTGTTTTCAATATGTTCTTTGTAAAATGCATCTGGTTGAATTTTGTCTTTTGCCTTGGTTCACAAGTTGTTTGACATGGACTGCTCATTTCATACTTGCAATTTTTTAAATAACTGGTATATATTCCTCTCATGTTATCCTGTGGTTTCTATTTTTCTACAATTCCACTTCTGTTACCTCTTTATATTGTCTTTTTTTCTTTTTCAGGTATTTGTAGTCAGCTCATGTTCAAAGTTGAGTAAAGCTGTGTACGGGAGTGGCTGTATCTGAGACGTGATGTTTAACACACCTCACACCTGCCACCCCCTTTCCCATATCACATGGATTTTTAGATGCAGACAGTTTTTATAAGATTATATTCTTTTTACACCATGCACTTTTTTTCCAGCAACGTGATTATACTACTTATTTTATTCTCAGCTTAGGTGTGCCCCTGTGCACCACCCTCATGTACATGCACGCACCCTCTCCACCCCTTACGTAATAGCTCTGATTTTTCTGTCTGGACTTATTTATTCCTTCTCTTTTTAATCTTCTTCCTGTGTCCTTTCTGACATGTTCCCTATTGGCATCATAATTGTAGTTTAGATGTGTGTTTCCCCAAGCTTTGGGATTAGCCTAGTAAAAGAAATCATTCGCAGTTTTGTTGTGAATCCCTTTCATCCAAAGTCAATGGATCACAAGTTCCTAATATATGTTTATTCTGGCCGAAATTCTTCTCTTTATCCTAGATGGGAGATGGGGTATGAATGGAGGAAATTTCAAATAATTCTGATTTGGGTTTAATGTGTTAGGTTCATTTTCTAATTGAGCTGTTGCCCAAGCGAGATGTTTTCTAAGCAAATCATGCGTGAGCTTGTGCTCTTTGATACCCTGTGCTTGGGTTTCAAATGGGATACAGCTACTGCCCCCATCACCAAAAGCAAGAGCTCCCTCCCTAAGGTTATTGGTGTTACTGATACCATTTATTACTCTGGGCACACCCTTGCTAACAACTCTATATTTTACTTATAAGGAAACTACCCTTGTTTTTTAGAAAGTATCCAAATGGTGGTACAAAGCTTCAAGCTTATGTTTATTAAAATTGATAAAAAAGCTTTATAAGGACAATCTCATTCCAAGTGTCACATATTTGAGCATTACAATTCCAAGTATTAAATTCTAATATCAGCAAAAATGAATATATGTGCATGTATGTGTGTACTAAAGGCAAAATGCACTCACTGTCTCCTGCTCACATGATATTGATTATGCAAATTACTTGTAATATATTAAACCCCCAAAGTGAAACTTTGTGATCAAAATTTAAACACATACATACATGCAAGGAAAATGGTAGACAATGAGTTTTCCTATTCACACTTTCCCAAATTCCCAATGACCTTTAGTGGTAGAAGTTGACTCCTCTTTCTGTCCTCATTCCTCCCTGCCAAACTGTAAGGCTTTGAAATTCTACACCCCTCAAAGAAGGAGGGTGCCCTGGGCTTACTGGCCTCTTCAGGTTGATGAAAATATCTCAGATTGTATGTGAAACCCGCACACTGTACCCCATGATTGGGGTATTGTACACAGCTATGATTCAATAAAAAAAAAAAGCAAATAAATAAAACTTCAGTTATATGAAAAAAAAAAAGACAGGGTTTCCTTTCTGTCTGTTGTTCACATGCTGAATCTTAAATATTCAGAGAGGCGCTAGAGCGGCGGTTCTCAGCCTATGGGTCGCAACCCCTTTGGGCTGTACTAAAGGTTTGAGGCATTAGGAAGGTTGAGAAGCACTGCTCTAGAGTTTGCACAGTCATTTGCTTGCCTTACCATTTTCTTAACTTATACTTTTTATGTCAATTTGGAACTTTTATTTTTTATAGTGAAAGTGTATGAGATTGTTTCAAACAACACGGCTAATGATGACTGACACGTGGAAAGTTCCTTTAGCTGCTCCTTTCCTCTCTCCAAGAGAACCCTGTGGGGGCTGCAAGGAAATACCTTTTTGAAAGGAAATAAGTAAAACTAGGCTTTAGTATGCTTTGAGCAAAAGCAGTAGTTGTTTGTTCTCCTGAACTCAGTGGATGAAGGGGCCTCTGAGGTTGCCGTTTGCTCTCTAACGCAATCCTTACTGAAGGATTTAGAACGAGAAGGCTAAGTGCTGAAGAAATAATTTTTTTTTTTCTGAGACAGAGCCTCAAGCTGTCACCCTGGGTAGAGTGCCATTGCATCACAGCTCACAGCAACCTCCAATTCCTGGGCTCGAGCGAGTCTCTTGCCTCCGCCTCCCAAGTAGCTGGGACTACAGGCACCCACCACAACGCCTGGCCATTTTTTGGTTGCAGCCGTCATTGTTGTTTGGCGGGTCCTGGGGCTGGATTCGAACCCGCCAGCTCAGGTGTATGTGGCTGGCGCCTTAGCCCGTTGAACCACAGGCGCCAAGCCTGAAGAAATAATTTTTGCCCAGTTTCATTTAATAATGAAATGTTTGGGAGTGAGGGTTAGACAATTTTATAATGGGTCCCTTACTTTGCATTGAATTATGTTTTCCTATAAAAATTTCTGTTATAAAGAAGGATGATATGCCTTTTTGTAGATAAAAAGAAATCAAAGTTCACAAATTCAAAATTAAATTAACAATAAAATTTGGAAACTTTAAAGAAGTAGGTACTTTTTTTTATTTTGGAAAGGAGAGCTTTTTTTCTCAGAAAGAGTTGTAGCCTGTCGGTGGCTCTTCTGGCAAGCTGGAAGAGCAAGCCCTGCCAGACGTCAGGAATGCACGTGTCAAGGCAGGGAGAGTCGCACTCTGTTACCTGGGTTGAGTGCTGTGGTATCACAGCTCACAGCAGCCTCAAACCCTTGGGCTTAAGGGGTCTTCTTGTCTTACCCTCCCAAGTAGCTGGGACTACGGTAACCATGATGCCCAGATATTTTTTTCTAACTTTTTAGTAGAGATGTGTTTTTTTCTTGCTCAGGCTGGTCTTGAACTCCTGAGCTCAAGCAATCCGTCTGCCTTGGTTTGAGGTTGCTGTGAGCTGTGATGATGCCATGTCACTCTACCTATGGTGATGGAGTGAGATGCAGTCTCAAAACAAACAAACAAAACAGAGAGGGACAGTAGGAACAGGACTTTATGCTAAACAGGGCGGCCAGATATATTTAACAAGCTATAGTAGGAGTCATGAATGTGTATGACAGGAGAATTATTAAACTTCTTCTTCCAACCCAGATGGAGTAACAGGAACAAGATTCACCCTCTCATGTGAAATAACTAGAAAACAAGGCGACACGTATGAGCAACACTGAAGATCAGGCTCGGTATTTGGACAATCAGAGATGAGAAACTAATGATTTCAGTCTCCTGATTGCCTCAATTTATTGTCTTGAGAGTTTCTAAGTCATGATAGAGGTAGAGAGAACTCAGGCAGAGCTGAGAAGACTTTCTGAGTTGGGGACTGGAAACTGGTAACATGGAGGGTGAATAAAATCTGGATGTCAGGGGTGCCAGAGAACAGAGGGTTGCATGGGGGGAAAATGTTGGAGCTCTGAGGAGAGTCCCATTTGAGTATTTAGCAGAGTACCAATAGGCGTATGGGAGTGAGGAAAGTTTTCTGAGGCTGGTGAAGAACCATCCGAGAGGATTAGTAGGGGAGAGTGAGTGGCCTTCCTGCAGGGTTGTGGGTAGTACCTCCTTTCAGACTCAAAAACTTCTTAATTCACAGGGCATTGGAAAACTCAGAAGGGCCTTGCCTCATTAGGGAAGAATAGCCTTGGACTAAATGCTGCTCTGATCTCACCTAGCATACCTTAAAAGAAAGACTTCACAGAATCAAACTGTTTCTAAGTAACTTAACTGAATTCTAGAACAAAGTTTAGAAAATACTTATAGTAAAACAAAAATATCCAGTACTTGTCACAGTAAAATTCATAATATCTGTCATCAACCAAAAATTGCCAGGCATCATAGATAATTTTTAGCATATTTAATGGAGAAAGCCTGGATGCTTTCTGTCTAAGATCAGGAAAAAGACAAATATTTCCACTCTCACGTTTTCTATTGGTATTTTCCTGTAAGTTCTAGCCAATGTAATAGGCAAGAAAAAGAAATAAAATACTATAAAGGAAGAAGTAAAGCTGTCTTTATTTAAAGATGTCATAATTATCTACGTACAGAGTTTGATAGTATCGACAAAAAAGTTTGCTAGAACTAATAAATAATTTTAGCAAGGTTGTGTGATCAATACACAAAATCAATTTTATTTCTACATACTGGTAACTAACAATGAGATGTTGAAATTAAGAAAACATCGCCATTTATAACAGCATCAAAATATGAATTGTAATCTAACACAATGTATGAGATACGTACACTGAAAACTACACACTAATGATGAAATAGAAGAGAAAAGACCTAAATAAATGGAGAGCTTCTACATTAATGGGCCAGAAAACTCACTATTGTTTTGAGGTCAATCCCCTTATGTTGATCTATAAATACGATGCAATCCTGATCAAACCTTCAATGGATTACATTTTCAAAAATTGACAAGCTGATTATAAAATTCATATATGGAAATAGAAATGATGCAGAATTTCTCAACAATATTTAAAATGAAAAACAGAATTGATGGACTTAAATTATCTAACTTACAGACTTGCCATATAGCTGAGGCAATCAAGACAGTGTGGAATTGGCATCAAGATAAGATGTAGCACAATAAGACAGAACAGAGAGTCCAGAAACAGACCTATACATATATGGACAATTAATTTTCAATAAGGCTGCAAAAGCAATCCAGTATAAAAAGGATAGTATTTTTAAAAAACGGTGCTGGAAAAATTGAATGTACATTTGGGAAAAAAATGTTCAATCCATACCAGGAAGCAGTTAAAAATAAACTTAACACAAAATGGATTATGGTTCTAAATGTAAAACCTAAAACTACATACCTTCTAAAAGAAAACATGGGAGCAAATGTGTGTTACTTTGAATTAAACAAAGATTTCTTAGATACAACACTCAAAGCAAAGTATATGCAAGAAAATGTTGAGTGATTGGGCTCCAGCCAAAATTAAAACTTCCTGTCTTTGACACCATGAAGGTATACATACAAGGAATGATCTAGGATACTGTGTTTTTCAACCATATTTTTGATAAAAGACTTATATTCAGAATATATAAAAGAACTCTCAATACTTAATAGTAAGGAAAAAAGCCAATAAAAATAGGCAAACTATACAGATACTTCACTAAAGATTATAATATTGATGCAAATAAGGATGTGGGAAGCCCCAGGACATTACTCATAAGAAAAAGGAAAATAAAAATCACAGCAAGTTTACAGTGTGAGCCTATTAGTATGGCTAAAATTAAAAAGACTGAACTCACTACTACGTATTGGTCAGGATGTGGTAGGAATGCATCTTGGGAAATAGTTTGCAGTTTTTAAGTTAAACTACATAGCTACCATGTGACACAGGCATTCCACTCCTACAAATTATACTACAGAAAATGAAGTATATATCCAAATGTCTACATGAAATTTTTGTTGTTGTTCTTTGTTCGCTTGTTTGTTTCACCAGCTTTATCTGTAATGAGCACCAATTGGAAATAATCTGAATGTTCATCAACATGTTAAGTGGACAAACTGTGGTATATTTATGTAATAGAGCACTATTCGGTGATAAAGTGATAGAAAGATGGATAAAGACAAGTTCATTTATGAGTATGGATATTTAAATAATTGCGCTAAGACAGTGAAATAGGCAACATAGAGGGTATAATGTATACACCATGGTACCATACCAACCATACCATGTGATTCCGTTTATAGACAACTCCAGAAGTAAAGTTAGCAACCTAAGTGCTATTTTCATACAACATTTAATTTTTAAAATTGATTCTAGACTTGGAATCTCTGCAACTCCTTTGTAGAGAAATGGAAGATACTGATTTTAATGCTGAATACGAACTAATTGTTTAGAATTTGGGATCATTTGAAAAACTGGCTTGTAAGAGTTCTAAATCTTTTGGGAGTCTTAAGAAACATGAAGTTTGAAATGGGCTTTTCTTTTTAACTTTCTTACAAAGATAGTTTATCCTTCTGGCTTAGATTAGATGGTTGGCCTAAAAGTAACAAGTAAACTTTATACAAGAAATTATATAGAATGGGACTTCAGAGATCTATAAAGAATTCATTGTATATTATGTTTTGTTTTGTTATTTTTCTCTGAAGGAAATCCAGCAAAGAAAAGGTAAACTTCATAGTTCCATCATCTGTGAACAACCTGGTTGTGAAAACATATTGTGGGAAGAGGGTGTCACTGCTCAGAAGCTTTAGTGACTTGTCTAGGTAAGGAGCATGTTCTGACAACAGAAAACTCTCCTGGGGATACTAGCAAAGTGAGATTTTATTTTGACATCAACTTAAACATTTTTGAAAAAGTATTTTAAGCCAGATTATATGGTATTTTGATTTTGCTTTCTAAATGAAGAATAACCTCAATAAATCATCAAGAGTGAAGTCATGTCCTCCATTGTACCCTAATATTATTAGAGATCATCGAGGTTCCTGGTACCTGAAACTTCCCGGAGGGCACCTTGGTATGCATTTTGTACTGGCATCTGTCTTCCGTGTACATGTGCATTCTTTCTGGAATTTGAGTTCAATAGCCAGGACTCCCTGTAGTGCACATCCTCTTACTCTTTGTCCCATTGTGAACATTTTCCAACTTTTAAATTTTACGGTAAATTTTCTTTTGGCAGACCTTGACTTCATGCATTTATTTATTTTTTTTGGACCCACAGGTGGTACAGAAAAAGCATCTGGGTAAGGACTATGCATGAGAGAAGATGTGTAGGCATTGGCAGTAAGGATGACCACAAACAAAAATGTTTTTTAAAAGCATTTATACACTTGTCTGTCCTCCCCACCTTGTTGAATAAACTAATTTACAGGGGAAGAAAAGGCTGTAATGATGGGCTGAATTTAGAAAAATTTGTATAGTTAATACAGACAGACTTTTCCCAGCTATCCAAATATTCATGCTTTGTTAACAGTATCTGATAGGGGATGCAATAGCCAATTAAGAAATGTATTTATACCAAACATGGTTAAAAATAAAAGGATAAATTTTATAACAGATAGGCTGGTGCTGGCCACAAAGAAAAGACTCTCAATCTAGACTTGCAGATCATGCTTTTAATAGCACTTGTGAATTCATGTTTAAGAAACAAATGATTAGGATTGGGAGCAAGATGGCGGCCGAGTAACAGCTTTTTTGAAACCAGGTGCATGGGATTGGGGAGAGAAGACTTTAGGCACCTCTGGCTTGTGGGCTCTGCCAAGAATCATCGCTTTGGGGATGAAGGGAGAAAGCCAGAGACTTTTGAACAAAAGCAGCAGAGCCGTGGCAAGTGGTTGTATTCATTTTGTCTGAGGTGGTGGTGGCTGTCATGGCTGTACCCATACCAACAGTGAGATTGCATAAGGCCTTCCCTGCAGGTTGTTTTGTTTTCTTGGACTTGGGCACTTGGTTGAATTACTGTGGGAGAACTTGCGTGAGATTGTGGGTGACTTTAAATGTTCTCTGGGGCATAGACTGAGTCTGTTTTTGGCACATTTGATAAGCAGACAGCTGCTTCAGGAGAGATTCCAGTGACAAATGCTTTCCTGGGAAAGCCTCTGCTTAGCCAAGGTCAATACTTTAAAATGTCTTTTAAGAGGGCTAAGGAGAGATTCAGGCTCTCAACTGGGAGGAGTTTGAGGGCAAAGAAGTCAGCTAGGCCTCCAGTCTCCATCTTTGAATCAGCATTGTGATAAGCATGTCATACCCCAGAAGATCATCTGTTGCACAGACAATATTCAGCAAGACATATATATTGCTTTGTTTTTGGATTTTTTTTCCTTTTTTAAAAATTCAACTTTTACCCCTAGAATTTTCTTTTTCTTTTTTTTTTTTGTAGAGACTGAGTCTCACTTTATCACCCTGGGTAGAGTGCCGTGGCGTCACACTGCTCACAGCAACCTCCAGCTCTTGGGCTTAAGCGATTCTCTTGCCTCAGCCTCCCGAGTAGCTGGAACTACAGGCGCCCACCACAGCGCCCGGCTA
>CAUYON010086476.1:0-11663 GCA_963573935.1 Arctocebus calabarensis | reverse complement strand
TTATGAATGGAATCATGTGGCCTTTTGTCTAGCTTCTTCCAGAGCATGTACGGATATGTTTACATGCCTTTTCCATGTTAAATTATAAAGATTGTTTTATTGTTTTCTTTCAGCCATTAATAAGTTTTTTCTTTTCTTCCTCCCTCCCTCCCTCCCTTCCTTCCTTCCTTCCTTCCTTCCTTCTTTCCCTCCCTCCCTCCCTCCTTCCCTTCCTTCCTTCTTTCCTTTTGTTCTTTTTTTTGAGATAGCGTCTCTCTCATTCCATTGCCCTAATAGAGTGCCATGGCATCATCATAGCTCACAGCAACCTCAAACTCTTGGGCTCAGGCGATCCTTGTGGCTCAGCTTCCTGAGTAGCTGAGACTATAGGCACTTACCCCCAGCTAGCGATCCTCTTGCCTCAGTTTTTCTATTTTTAGTAAAGACAGAGTCTTGCTCTTGCTAAGGCTGGTGTTGAACTCCTGAGCTCAGGCAATCGACCCACCCAGGCTTCCCAGAAAGCTAGGATTATAGTTGTGAGCCACCCACAGCTATTATAATTCTAAGTTATGTTGTCAATGACAGCTTCACTTAGCCAATATCCTTGAATATTTGGCTTGTTTCAAGTTGTTGCTGTTTAAAAAAAAATGCTACAATGGACATCTCCCTGTATGCATGCTCAGCAGCATACAGGGGGACTCTGTAGGCTGAACACCAGCTGCAGAGGACCATTGTCCTTGATGTAGGATAATGTGGCCTGTTACCCAATTTTATGGGAAAATAGTCAAGTAATGAATTTTATATAGAAGAGAGCATTATTCTTTGCAACATAAGAGCTTGATCACCAGGGAATGGCAAAGAAAGGTTTTTTTTTTTTTTTTTTTTTTCCTGTCTAGATACTGACTCTCCTTCTACCCCAGTATAGGAAAGAATCGATTATAGTCATTGGAGATCAATGTTTTATTCATTTATTTATTCAATGGACATTGAGAGCCTACTATGTGCCAGATATTCAAAACTTGCTGGTGGGTTAAGCTTGGCAGAATAGTGCCTTTCATTCCTTTGATAATTGCCTGGGAGCAAGACTAGCACCTACTTCCAAAGTAATTGGAAAGGATCCAGAGGACAAGCCACATGAGCCTTATTATCTAATGATTTAACACGTCAAGATTTGGTATCTCTTTTTCTTTTCTTTCTTTTTTTTTTTTTTAAAGACAGGATCTCACTCTGTTGCCCTGGGTAGAGTACCATGATATCATAGCTCACAGCAACCTCAAACTCCTGGGTTTGAGTGATTCTCTTGCTCAGCCTCCTGAGTAGTTGGGACTACAAGCGCCCACCACAACGCCTGGCTAGTTTTCCTATTTTTAGAGGCAAGGTTTTGCTCTTGCTCAAGAGGAAGAGTTTTCCTATTTTTAGAGGCAAGGTTTTGCTGGTGTCAAACTCCTGAGCTCAAGTGATTACCTACCTCAGCCTCCCAGAGTGCTAGGATTAGAGGCATGACCGTATCCGGCCTTGGTACCATGTTAGATACTAGCCACACATTAATTTGGGCTGCTCGCTCCAGGGGATTTCAAGGCCAGACTCTGCATACACAGCTGTTCTTGTTCACCACTCTGAGAGTCCTGGCTGCTAGGAGATGAGCCACTGGGCCTGTGCCTCATAGTAGTTTCATTCGTTGTACCCTGGGCAAGGCAGTAAGGGGATGGTGGTGGATATTGACTGGGTATAAAGGCTTCGGGGACTTTATTATCGTAATGTTACTGTGTTCCTGCAAGGGGTGAGATTGGAGTGTCACAGATTTTAGTTAGCTTTGCTATACCTTGGATTGGCACTCCCCCCCCCCCCAACCATTTAACAAAATAGTCTTAATTTTTCTCTCTATCCTATTAGGAAAACTACCTCCTAGGGCCATTCAAGGTCACAGCATACTTCCAAAACCTAGACAAAGCACTGGAAACAACTGCCAGATCTTAACCATTTATTTGGAAAAGTGTTAAAACTCTGACTTGTTGATTTGGAGTGAGGAGCGAGAATAGCAGGAGTGAGGCCTGATCACTGTCCTTTTCCACCTATTACTTGTTGCTTTTCTTTCAGCATTAGAATTTGATCCGTTCTGTGCCTTTATTTTCAGATGTATCATACTCTTCCTAGTTTGGGAAACTATTGAATAGTCTGGCCTTGGGGTGGAGTAGGAAAGGTTTAGTTTTAGATAGTCAAGAGTAGGATCTTGGGGTCTCTTTCCCACTCCCCTCTGTCCCCCTCTATCTTTTTCTCCCCCCCAGCCCCCCTACTCCTGCCCTTCTGCTTCTCCTCTCCCCTCTGGAGTTAACTGACCTAGAGTTACTGAGGGGTTAGGGCTGTGTTTGTTTTTCAGTGGGCTGACTTTACTGAGTGGGACACAAAAGCCCAAAGCACAGGCCATTCCCACAAGCCTAACATTTTCATATTTCTTTCTCTGCCAAAGACTCTTTGGTTAGGGTTAAGAATAACTAGTCTGTCTGTGGAAATACCAAGGCCTTTTGTTTGCCAGAAGAAAAGGGCTTTTGATTAAGGCCTTTCATTCCCCACCCTCCTTTTCTTTAAGCTGCTATGGGAAGACTCCAGAGCTGTGGAAGGTGCTGTGTTTGAGGGGTCTGGGAGAAGGAGAGATAGTTAAATTGAACTAGGAAAGGCTTAATCTTTCTTTGCTACATCTTTGTGCAGAGGTGAACAATAGCAAAATCTGTCCGTTTTTTGGTGATTGCTTCTGCTAGCCTTTTCACTCTTATGAAATCCACCCAAAACAGTAATTCCTGAAGGACCTGCACTAATGATCTGACCTTGAATCCTACTCTGTTGCTTAATGTGATTTGGGGCAAGTTACTTAACCTTTCTCTTTATGCCAGAGTTTTGCACCTATAAAATAAAGGTTATAATAGTACCTTTTTTTGTAGGGTTATTAGAATTGAGTAAGTTGATTTGTGGAAAGTATTTAGCACATTCCTTTGTACATAGTAAGTACTCATTCCAATAAATATTACTACTACTATCTATGGCAGATGGCTGAGATATAGCTTTATTTTTCTGATTATGAATTCCAAATGTGACTTTCTAGGGTTAGCAAAGTCAGTCTTTTGTTTTCCTAGAATGTAAAGGAGGCAAACATTATTCCTATTAGACATGATTGTTTTATTAGTCAGAGACAAAGGGAAAGATTTGTTCTCCATGTGGACACATCTTAGAGACTCAGTGTCTTCTTAGTTGAGTATCAGCAAGGGAATCAATGTCATTATTGAGGAAGTCTCTCTTTGGCAAAAGCAGGGTGGGGGTGGGTCATGACTCTTGTCTGAGGGCAGTGGTGCTTCTTGTGCCTCAGGAGAGCCCAAACCAAGCTATCGAGAAGAGTCCCCTTGTCCTCTAGTAGTAAGAGAAGCAGGAGGCATCTTGGTAGGAAAAGGAAGCATCCTTAGGGCTAGGTCTGGTCCCGGGGACTCTACTACCAAGTCTGGAGAGTCATTAATTTTGGGCCAGTTACTTAACCTTTCTCTTTATGCCAGAGTGTTGGCATACTGGCTACTTCATTTCCCTGGCCGTAAGTAAGGGATGCATGGAATGACCTACCCCAAGGCTCTGGGCCGTTTTGTAAGCTGCCACCTTCTTTCCAAATTGCTGGGAATGGCTATGGAAGTGGCACAGAAATTTGGGGGTTGTCTCTTTTCTGCCCTTTACTGTATTGTCTTTAACTTGTAGGAAGGACTTTCTTATCTGCCTTTCTAACTTTCCCCCACCCCACCCCATTCTTTCCTACAGGGTAAAGTCTCATTTTACTCTCCATGAAAGTTAAGTTACAAAGTTTGCACATAAAATGAAAATTCCAAATGACCAAAATTATCACTGAAAAATATCTTTAAGTGGGCCAGGCATGGGGGCTCACACCTGTAATCCTAGTACTTTGGAGGCCAAGGTGGGTGGATTGCTTGAGCTCAGGAGTTCGAGACAACCTGAACAAGAGCAAAACTCCATCTCTGAAAAATAGCAGGCTTTATGGCAGGCATCTGAGGTCCTAGCTACTCAGGAAGCTGAGGCAAGAGGATCACTTGTGACACCCCAACACTTTACCCAGGATGACAGAGTGAGACTGTGTCTCAAAAAAAAGGAAAAGGAAAAGTCTGTAGGTTCAGTGCCCGTAGCAAATTGGTTATGGTGCCAGCCACATACACCCAGGCTGGCAGGTTCGAAACTGCCTCAGGCCAGCTAAACAACAATGACAACCACAACAAAAAATAGCTGGGTATTGTGGTCGGTGCCTGTAGTCCCAGCTACTTGGGAGGCTGAGAAGAGAATCACTTAAGCCCAAGAGTTTGAGGTTGCTGTGAGCTATGACACCGTAGCACTCTACTGAGGGTGACATAATGAGACTCTGTCTCAAAAAAGTCTTGAAATGAGCCAGAAATCAAAGTATATAAACATTTTTGTTTGTTTGTTTTAATGCTAGGACAGAGTTAGAATACCATATAAAACAGTTGACTTTTGGAGATATTATAAAAAATAAGTATTCTCAAAAACTGTAATAGAATCATGTTCAGTGTTCAGGGTGCTCAGAATGTGAAGAGGCTCATGAGAACAGAAACTTGCTGGAGTCTCAGGTTCAAGTCCTCTCTTCTTACGTTCACACTGGTACGTAATCACACCTCGGTATAAAACCTCATTGAATAGAATGGCGAGTAAACTATTTCTTCTTCCCTTTTTAAAATCTATACTTTCTTCTTCTAAGTCCACTTTATAGCACTCTGCAATTCTTCTCTCTCTCTTTTTTTTTTTTTTTTTTTGTGATTTTTGGCCAGGGCTGGGTTTGAACCCGCCACCTCCGGCATATGGGGCTGGCGCCCTACTCCTTTGAACCACAGGCGCTGCCCAGCAATTCTTCTCTTACCCAGAACGTTTATTTGTGTGTCTGCCTTTTCCATTTCTTAATTATTTTCAGCGTTTAGGGTTCTTTAAAGGGAGATTGAGAATGAGAGAGGAAGATTTTTTTTTTTTTTGAGACAGAGCCTCAAGCTGTTGCCCTGGTAGAGTGCAGTGGCATCACAGCTCACAGCAACCTCCAATTCCTGGGCTCAAGCGAGTCTTCTGCCTCCGCCTCCCAAGTAGCTGGGACTATAGGTGCCCGCCACAATACCCGGCTATTTTTTGGTTGCAGCCTTCATTGTTGTTTGGCGGGCCTGGGCTGGATTTGAACCCACCAGCTTAGGTGTATGTGGCTGGTGCCTTAGCCACCTTCATTTAAATCGTATAGTCATAGCTTCTACTTTTCCTTCTCTCAGATCCTCTACTGATGATTCTGACACTTTGCATCTAAGGCCCTTTCTTACTCTTTTAGGTTATTTTTTGGTAGAAAATTTCTACTTATGTTAGGCCAATTAGAAATGAAGTCTTTTTTTTTTTTATTTTGGAAAAAGTCTTACTTTGTCACCCTCAGTAGAGTGCTATGGCATCATAGCTCAAGCAATTCTCTTGCCTTAGCCTCCCCAGTAGCTTGGGAGTACAGATGTCTGCCACAACACCTAGCTTCGTTGTTGTTTTGTTGTCATTGTTGTTTAGCAGGTCCTGGCCGGGATTGGACCACCAGTCTTGGTGTATGTGGCCCGCACCCTACCCACTGAGCTATGGGTGCCAAGCCAAAAGTATAGATCTTTTCACAAATTGGCGTGTCATCCTTGTGCAAGGGCCATGCTAGTCTTCTCTGTATCTTTCCAATTTTAGTATATGTGCTACCGAAGCAAGCACAGAAATGAAGTCTTGTTAAGTATTGCCACTAAGCATCACTGGTTCTATTTCTAGATGCTTAGCAGGTTTTAGTCCAACTCCTAAATCATACTATCATAAAATGATAGATGAGGATCTGAACCCACCTGGAGAGGTCAAAGGACTCTTTCCCCAAGTCATACAGCTTGTTATAGGCAGTCCCCAAGTTGCAGATGAGGTAGATTCTGTAGGTTTATTCTAAAGTATTTGTATGTAAGTTGGAATGGGTACATTTACCTATTACCCATAATGGCCTCTGTTCATAAACGCAAGTCGTTGTAAGTCAGTCAGATGTTTGTATTGACAAACTAAATCTGTGACCCAGGTTCCTGACTTGTAGTCGAATGCCTTTTCGCCACATCACATTGTTTGCCTTTGAAGCCTTGGCAAGGAGAAATCTTTTGTAAGACCTTTGAACTGTTTTTATCCTCTAGCCTTTGGAGAACTGTGACTTTTTCTTTTGATGTTATTACAGTTTCTTTCCTTAAAAGTGCTAGGTAATGTGAACTTCAAGAGGGTTAAAATTAGTTCTGTTTGAAAGAAACATTTGAGAATTATGTAGCATCTCTTGAAATAGTCTAGAGACCTAGAGCTATGTTGTAATTTCCAGGAGCTATGTTGCTGTCACTGGCCTAGGGTTTGAGAAAAGAGAGATTGGTTACCATAGTTCTAGGATGGTAATGATTTGTGTAGGGAATTAACTGGAAGGCAGAGGTAGTTAAGGTTAAACATACATTGTTGAATTCTACTCTTTGCAAGGCACGGGATTGGGTATGGGGAATAGACATAATTCCTCCTTTCAAGGGGTTAACAATTCCCTGATTCAGCATGAGAAAAAGAGTTACTATACATATCTGAAGAGATAGCTTTAGTGAGGCTATGATTTCTCTTGTCCTGATTTGGTCACAGAACTGGAGGAGATAGAGTTGCTATTTACTGAGACCTTGAGGAAATTCCAAAATACAAGGCACAAATGATAGTTTGACCTTGGAATAGGGTAGGTGGTGTTTCCCAGGATTCAAAGGCCAGTTATACTTAGTGAAAGATATAGCCTAGAACAAAACAGAGTTTTTTATACACTTTCTTCCTGTTTTCTTTTCCTTTCCTTTCCTTTTCTTTCTTTCTTTCTTTTTTTTTTTTTTTTGGAGATATTGTCTCACTCTGCTGCCCTGGGTAGAATGCCGTGGCATCGTCATATTTACAATAACCTCATACTGTTGGGCTGAAGCAATCCTCTTGCCTTAGCCTCCAAACTAGCTAGAACTATAGGCACCCCCTCGATGCCTGCCCAGTTTTTCTATTTTTAGTAGAGATGGGGTTTAACTCTAGCTCAGGCTGGTATTGAACTCCTGAGCTCAAGCTATCCGCCTGCCTCAGCCTCCCATTATACCAGGATTATGGGTGTGAGACACCACACCTGGCCTTTCCTGTTCTTCTAGGAGTTATTGATAAGCATTAAACTAATTTTCCATATGTATTTATTTATTTATTTATTTATTTATTTATTTATTTTGAGACAGAGTCGCACTTTGTGGCCCTCAGGAGAGTGGGATGGCATTATAGTTCACAGCAACCTCAAACTCTTGGCTGAAATGATTCTCTGCCTCAGCCTCCTGAGTAGCCCAGAGTACAGGTGCCTGCCACAATGCTTGGCTATTTTTAGAGACAGTCTCCCTCTGGCTCAGGCTGGTCTCCAGCCTGTGAGCTCAGGCAATGCACCTGCCTCGGCCTCCCAGAGTGCTGGAATTACAGGCGTGAGCCATCTCGCTTGGCCCTCATATGTTTTCTTTTTAAAATTTCCTCTTTAAGCAGTGGGGATATTAAGGAAAAAATAACTAAGAAGAAAAATGATTTGCATAAGATAGCCCTTGCTGCATGTGAGTCAAAATGATTCATCAGGTCTGGGGAAGTTTATGCTGTGTTTTCAGGCATACATAGGAACTTGTAGCTGGAAGAGGCATGTAACTCTTCACAACCTTGCCTGTTCCTTAAGTGTTGTCCAGCTTCTTTAGCTTTTGTTTGTGTAAAACATCACATTGTAACAAAGATCAAAACCCTTGTCCTTGCTTTTTTAATCCTAAGGAAGAAAAACTGTATTTTTCTTATCCACCCCCAAACCCCCCACCCCCATAAAAAAACCACGAAACAAACAAGAACAGCAACAAAAATATCAACCATTGAAATGCTTCTACAAAACAAAACTTTAGTAAGCGTGATTTATTTGTGGTGCCTCAGGATGTTGGACCACCTAACAGAGTTTATTGGCCAACTTACTAGTATTTCTTTTCTTCTTCTTCTCCTTCTTCCTTCCTCCTCCTCCTCCTCCTCCTCCTTCCTCCCCCCGCACCTCCCCCCCCCCCCCAGAGTGCAATGGCATCACAGCTCATAGCAACCTCAAACTCTTGGGATTTAAGTGATTTTCTTGCCTCAACCTCCCAAGCAGCTGTGACTACAGGCACCTGCCACAACGCCTGGCTATTTTTTTGGTTATTGTTGTCATTGTTGTTTAGCAGACCATGGCTGGGTTCGAACCTGCTAGCCCCAGTGCATGTGGCTGGCACCCTAACCACTGAGCCACAGGTTCCGAGCCCTAACTAGTTTTTTTTTTTTTTTTGAGACAGAGCCTCAAACTGTCACCCTGGATAGAGTGCTGTGGCATCACAGCTCACAGCAACCTCCAACTCTTGGACTTAAGTCATTCTCTTGCCTCAGCCTCCCTAGTAACTGGGACTATAGGCACCTGCCACAACACCCAGCTATATTTTGGTTGTAGTTGGCATTGTTGTTTGGCCGGTCTGGGCTGGATTCGTATCTGCCAACTCTGGTGTATGTGGCTGGCGCCTTAGCCGCTTGAGCTACAGGCGCCGAGCCCCTAACTAATATTTCTATGGCAGGAGGTTTCCAGCTTAAAACCTGAATTAGGTTTCCTAATGTACTAGTATCTGTGTCAGTGCCTGGCTGTCATCATTTTGCTTTTCAGAAAGGGAACATCAGAGAGAGGTCCAGGAGCTGCTCTATGTATCATTACAACATTTTTATTGCTAATGGAGAGAATGGTGGTGGTGATAGGGGTATTTGTATTCATTGAAGAAGGTAGGATTATAATCCCCATGGTCAGTTTCTTTTCTTTTCCCTTTCTCCCTCCTTTCCTCACTTCCTCCTTCTTTCCCTCCCTTTTTTAAGATAGTATCTTATTCTGTTGCCCAGGCTGGGGTGCCATAATGTTAGCCTATCTCATAGCAACCTCAAACTTCTGGGCTTAAGCAGAAGTTTAAGACTCATGCCTCAGCTTCCCAAGTAACTGGACTACAGGCACCTGCCACCACACCCTGCTAATTTTTCTGTTTTTAGTTGTTGCAAAGTCTTGATTTGCTTAGGCTGGTCTTAAACTCCTGAGCTTGGCCTCGCAGGGTGCAAGTACAAGTGTGAACCATCATGCCTAGCCCCTATGCCTAGTTTCTAATTGGCAGTGGTAGTATAACCATCAGCACAAGAGGTGACTTTGTGGAAACACCTCAGTTTTGCTCTGTGCACTGTTTACTTTGCTATCTCTACCAGCAGCTGTAGTGAATGGGAAAGCCATTGCCTTCTGAAGTGCCCTTAGGCATTCTCACTGACTTTCAAATCTTAAGAATCATTTGGGTGAACATAATGCTGAAACCCTGTACCTTTTGGCTCCAAAGAAAAGCTGCTCTGGTATGGCAATAAAGCTCCCCATTGAACTAAGCAAAATGGTAATTTCCAAGAATCTGGGTGGTAGTTATTTCAATGAAGTTGAGAAAGGGGATCACTGAGAAGGGGATTTCCATAGAACCCAGGCTGTCAGGGAAACGTTTATTCCCCCACTGCCTCCTATTTACAAATCCCAGGAGAGGACCATGAGGTTATGACTCTCTCTCCTTAGTAAGACAGGGAGTCCATGAAGTCCAGCTGGTGTACTACTTTATATTTACATTGTAGTTTTTCATTTTCTTTTCTTCTTCTTTTTTTTTTTTTTTTAAGATAAAGAGCCACAAGCTGTCAACCTGGAAAGATTGCTGTGGCATAATAGCGAACAGCAACCTCCAATTCCTCAGCTTAAGCGAGTCTCCTGCCTCCGCCTCCCCCAAGTAGCTGGACTACAGGCGTCCGCCACAACGCCCGGCCATTTTTTGGTTGCAGCCACCATTGTTGTTTGGCGGGCCCGGGCTGGATTCGAACCCGCAAGCTCAGATGTACGTGGCTGGAGCCTTAGCCCGCTGAGCCACAGGTGCTGAGCCCTTTTTTTCTTTTTTTGAGACAGTCTCAATATGTCATCCTTGGTAGAGGGCTGTGGTATCACAGCTCACAGCAACCTTAAACTCTTGGGCTTGAGTGATTCTCTTGCCTCAGCCCCAAGTAGCTGGGACTATAGGTGCCCACCACAATGCCTGGCTAGTTTTTGTTGTAGTTGTCATTGTTGTTTAGCAGGCCCGGGCCGGGTTCGAACCTGCCAGCCTTTCTGTGTGTGGCCAGCACCCTACCCACTGAGCCTGTAGTTTTTCTTTTTAAAAATATTTTTACATACTGAACACAATCTCCACACAGATGACATACATGTATTATTAATACCCTTTCTGAAATCTGAAAATATGAGAAACAGATATATCTGGTAGTTTATAAGCCTTTGCTCTTGAGGAAGTCAATTTGGGATTCTCCTTGTCTTTCTGTCCTATCATATTCTTGGAGAGGGATAGTAAGCATTTCTCTTTTCCCTTCTCTGTGGTTCACTCCAGTGGGACACATAGTTGCTGGATTCAGCAAAGTTCTTTCCCAAATGATTCTTAAGGCATGAGGCTCTCTTTGATTTATTTTTAAATTCATAACCCAGGGTTGCGGGAAAGCAGTTGTTCATACCAAATTCCCCTGTGGAGGCTTTCAGCTGCCCAGACACCCCGTGTCTTTACTAGACACATTCCAGCAGTCTTAAAGTTCTGACCCCAGGAGTGAAATTCTGGTCTGGCATGTCACTCCTGAAATCCCTTCATGAGGCACGGCCATGGCATGAATTAGGTGCCAGATTGGAAAATCAGGGGAACAGGTGGCTTGTGACCTTAGTATAAAACTTCCGACTGGTGAAGTAGTTTTGGAGACTTATGCTTATTGAAAATTTCTTTCTACTTTCTTGTCAGCTTTAGCCATCTTTTCATGGTCTCTTTCATTGCTTTCCAGGGTTTTCTAAGAGCATGCAGGAAACAGCCATAAAATAAGGAGTTAAACTGCAGTGAACTTGTAGAGAATGATTAAACAGTGATTAAGTGATATTTTAACTTCTGTTTACAGGAGAGAAATGGATGTCATCAGGAAAAAAAGGTATATGTAGTTTTGACTGAAGTTATCTTAACCTTTGTTGGCCAAGGCTGCCTGCCCTTATTCGGTTTGATTTTTTTTTTTAAGCTTTATTCACATTAATAAGAGAGTACAGTATTTAGGTTACATTGTTCTCACTTCCAGGGTAAAGTTCCATTTGTAGAAGAGCCCCTCCCCCAGGGGCGTGTTATACACCCTCACAGTGTGCACCTTAGGTGAGATCCCACCTCCTGCCCTCCCTCCTTCTGCCATACCTCCTCCCCTCTGCTCCCTCCAGCTTCCCTCTACCCCCGAACTGGACTATAATAGTTCTTTATTGTTCTTAGGAATGTGTAATTGTTTATATATTGATTTCATATTAGTATAGAGTATATTGGTTATTCATCTTTCCATTCTTTTTTTTTTTTTTGGTAGAGACAGAGTATAAATTTATCGCCCTGGGTAGAGTGCCGTGGCGTCACACTGCTCACAGCAACCTCCAGCTCTTTGGGCTTAAGGGATTCTCTTGCCTCAGCCTCCCCAGTAGCTGGGACTACAGGCGCCCGCCACAGCGCCCAGCTATTTTTTTG
>CAUYON010086474.1:0-14472 GCA_963573935.1 Arctocebus calabarensis | reverse complement strand
AAACCCTGCAGGGTGGAGAGCTTAAATCCTCCTCAGCCTGTTTAGAAGGCACTTTAAATCGCAAACTTGGGCTAAGCAGAAGCTTTCCCAGGAAAGTGCTGTGGCTGGGATCACTCCTTAAGTGGCTATTCACTTACCCAGTGTGCCAAAATTGGTCTCACCCAATGCCCCGAGGGCTAAGGCTGCAAAGCGTCTCATCCCCGCCTTTAGGCTGCTCAGTCACTATATTACTCGCTCCCCCTGATGGTTGTTCTGCGACCCTGAGGGTGGAGCTTGCCGGGCCAATTCTCCTATGATGGCTCCACACAGCCCACAACCAAACACTGGTAGCTCTTTCTGGCTCGGTGGCTCAGTCTGGAGCCCCAGACAACACTCAAATACCTCCACCCTCTTGCCCCAGTTCTCTCAAGGCAGTTCAACCGAGTGCCAGGTCCAAAAGAAACCCAAACAGCTCACAGGTAAGGCCTTTCCAGTTCACAATCTCACTGGTGCTGTAGTCACAGCTGCTGGCAGGATTAGGCTGAACGAACACATGCAACCACTTGCCAGATCTCCACTGCTTTTGCCTTTCTCAGGGGGTCCGGAAGTCTCACGCTGTCTCCCTGTGTCCCCAAAGGGATGTTTCTGAGCAGATCTCACCAGCCAGAGATGCCTGAAGTATCTCTCCCCAGTCTCACCGAGCCCAGTTGCAAGGAAACTGTTACTCGGCCACCATCTTGGCTCCTCCCTTCTTTTTTTTTTTTTTGTAGAGACAGAATCTCACTTTTATCACCCTCAGTAGAGTGGCGTGGTGTCACACAGCTCACAGCCACCTCTAACTCTGGGCTTAGGTGATTCTCTTGCCTCAGTCTCCTGAGTAGCTGGGACTACAGGTACCTGCCACAACGCCCGGCTATTTTTCTGTTTTTGCAGTTCAGCCGAAGCCGGGTTTGAACCCGCCACTTTCGGTATATGGGGCCAGCGCCCTACTCGCTGCACCTCATATTTCCATTTGTTATTTTTTAAGGAAGGGGCTGCCGGTTTATCTGCACCCATTACATTCTATTATATGCATCACCCTGGTCCAACGTATTCTTCAGACAACAGAGATGTTTAATTTTCATTTACTAAAACATTGTTTTCTTTCTTATGCCTTCCATTTTTCTCAGTTTTTCTATGATGACCTTGCTTATGCTGAGGCAATTCAGTTTTAATCATGTAAACAAGGTTCAATTTTAGTCATATTAGTTCTTTAAGATTGCACTTGAACCCTTATACAATTACTGATATTGTTCTTTTTATTGTTGTATTTTCTTATTTTTAAATTTCAGATGAATATGAGTATTCATATGTTTAGGTTAATTGTTTACATTTCTAAGATCAAGTTCAAATTGCAGTTGAGCCCTTTACCCAGAGGGTGTGCTAACACCTTCACATTGTGCTCATTAGCTAAGATCCCATCCATCACCCTCCCCTTTTCTTGCTAGACTGTACTTGTGATTTTTCTTTTGTGCTGGCATGTAATTGTTCATATATAGGTTTCATATTAGTATTGAGTACATTAGAGACCTTTTCCCCCCTTTTCTTCAGATACTTTAGTAAGAAGAATGTGTTTCAATTCCATCCAGGTAAACAAAAACGATGTAAGGTCTCCATTTTTTCTTATGGGTGAGTACTCCATGGTATATGTATACCATAATTTGTTAATCCATTCATGGGTTGTTGGGCATTTGGGTTGCTCTCACATCTTGGCAGTTATGAATTGAGCTGCAATAAACATTCTGGTACAAATGTCTTTGTGGTAAAATGATTTTAGTTCTTCTGGTAGAAACCTAGTAATGGGTTTGTGGGATGGAATGGAAGGTCAACTTTTAGTTCTTTGAAAATTCTCCATACTTTCCATAGAGGTCATATTACTTTGCAATCCCACTAGAAATGCATAAGTATCCCCTTATATCCATATCAATGCCAGCATTTGTAAATTCAGGCTTTTGTGATGTAAGTTAATCTCACTGAAGTTAAATGATATCTCAGAGTTGTCTTGATTTGCATTTCTCTGATTATTAGAGATGATGAGCCTTTTTTCATGTGTTTGTTGGCCTTTCATCTGTCATCTCCAGAGAATTTTCTGTAAGTCTCTTGCCCACTTATAAATGGGGTTGTTTGCTCTTTTCTTATTGATTAATTTGAGTTCTCTGAAGATTCTAATTATCTGCCTATGTCAGATGTATAACATGCAAATATCTTCTCCCATTCATCTCTAACTTCTTATTCTTTTCCATAGCTCTGTATCACAATTTTTGTGTCAGTACCATGCTGTTTTGATCTCTATAGACTTGTAGTAAGTATAACCTGAAGTCTGATAACATGGTGCCTCCAGATAAGTTTTGTTTCTTAAGATTATACTGGCTATTCAGGTTTTCTTCTGGTTCCATGTGAAATGAAGTTCTTCAAAGTATGATGTTGGTGATTTGATGGGGATTGCTTTAAATCTGTTGATCATTTTAGGTAATATGGATATTTTAATGGTATTGATTCTTTCAATTCATGAGCATGGTATGTTCTTCCATTTGTTAATGTCTTCTGCGATTTCTTTTCTCAGGATTTCATAATTCATATAGAGACCCTTCCCAACCTTGTCAGATATAGTCTCAGGCATTTAATTTTCACCTTTGGAGCTATGGTGAAGGGTATTGTGTCGTTAATTTGATACTCAGTATTATTGGGATGTATAAAGTCTACTGAGTTATGGAGCATTTTCTTCAGTACATTATATGTATTTATGAGGGCAAGGAGTGTTCCGTACTCTCATTTGTATGCCAAAGTGTGGCAGAGGGCCCAGAATGCAGGAGGTTCTCAATAAACATTTATTTACATAATGCTGTTGGAACTACCACACTGGATAAAAAGAGATATCTGTAAGAGAGAAAGAATCTAAAGTGAGGAACTTGCTAGTGATACGGGCGATTAGAGTCTGCATAAAACCTTGCCCTCAGTATAGCCTCCGAAAGACTCAGACAGGTAGTTCATCCCATTTGCCTTCCTTGTGGCTTTCCCAAAGTTATGTCCTTCCATCCATCTGTGTCTGCACTTTCCTGTACCTTCTTATGTAACGAACAGCTTCATCTCTGGTTGATAAAATGATGTCTAAGTTGGTCGAATGATTATAAGTTTATCAGTATTTTTTTTAGTACAGAATTAAAATTAAATCAATAAATGTACTTCCCTCTTTAAAGCATGGTTAGATAATTTTTCTCAGTTGTTTTCATTTATAGTTTACTTCATGAGAGACACTTTGAGTGTTCATATTTTGGAGAGAAAGCTAGTTGATTCAAATTTCAAATCTACAGCAAGCTGAAAGGTTTTAACCATAAGCAGTTTCCTGAAACTAACTTTATGATTTTTGTTTATTCATTTGTTTGTTTTTACTGTCTTAAGTTAGGGCATCCATAGAAAACTTTTAGCATGGAACTTGAGCATATAGTGAGTTCTCAGTAAATATCTGTTAATACACATATAGATAAAATTAGTGAATCCAAAAGAAACTTCACGTTCTGAACTGTGATGGACCTATTGCCATGATTACTCTTCTGATATGTTTCTAGTAGATGTAAATTAAAAGAGTATCCCAAACACAGAATTCATTCATTAAAAACTTAAAACTGAACTTGTTTTAAAACCTTTAATTGACCAAGTTGTCAACTTTACTTATGTAATGCCACTGGGTAACATAAACCTTTACTGTTTGTTTCACATAATATATGTATTTATCACAAAAGGTTACAATAGGATGTCCATTTAAAAGATCCTTGCTTTTGAAATTGAGACTGCGGAGACCAAAATTATCTTAGTACATAGTATGATATAAGATGTCTAAAAATGGATAGTTACAATAATGTATTATTTCTTATATGGACATTTATGTCTCATAGGGGAGAATTCTTATCTTTCGCTATAGCAATGCATGTATATTTAAATACCAGTCTTTCCTCAGTCAGGTATTTCACCTCCTGTCACTTTTTTGTTCTTCAAATTGAAGCAGGACCATGAAAAGAGCCTGAAGTTCTGATTTTTGCCTGTAAGTATTGATAATTTTTAAGCTGAATTTTAAAACAATTTCTATTAATAAAATTTTATAAAAATGGCATTCTGCAGTTGTCTACTGTACCTTCTGAATTAGTATTTTTTCCATCTCAAATGAATCTTTGGCATCAGCATGGAAATAGTTCATATTTCTCATAAGGTGACCGCATTTTCTTTTCCGGCTTTGGTCCCTGTGGGTTAGAGTTTAGTGCAGGCCGACATTCCTGAGGCTCTGCTCACAAGAGCCCAGATTCCTTGATCCCTGCCCTGCACTGAGGACAGTACCTGCAGAACACTACCAGGGGTCTAGGAGTGTTCAACAGGTTAATTATAGATTTATAGGTCACAGGCTGTAAACACCTCAAAGGTTGAAATTGCTTAAGGGGTAAGATATAGATTAGCAGTATAGAATAGGAAGATAAAGTTTACCCCAAAAGCATTAGAACCATTTCTTTTTACTTTAAAAAACTTATGATAATCTCTTCTGTCTTTCTTTCCATTGTTTCCTCAGTTCACCGACTTTGCAAAACGTTTTGATTTCTTCTTTGTTTCTTTCTATCTATATTCCGTATGTCTTACACTTATAGATTTTTCCTGGTTCACTAAAAGACCCTTGAGATTTTTGTTCATGGCAGCAGTCTTGCTACCTTTGGGCATGTAAAGCTTCTTGCCGCTCCTAGCTTCGTCAGTTATTTCTTGGAAAATAACTGAGTGTATGTGTTTACTTTTCATTCTGGCCCCTTGCTATCCATCCCTAGAAGCAGAATGACGACATGTCCCTATTCTGTTTTTCTTTCTAACAAAAAGACTTCACAGAGCTGCCTATACTCTAATTCCAGTGTCTTTATTTTCTTTCATACTTCCTCAATTCCCTTTTAATAATATCCATTGTTCAGTCAGAATTGCACTTGTCAAGTTCACCAATAATACTCAGGTTGATAAATTCAATGCTCAATTTCCAGTAGTTTTCTGAACTTAAAACATAATTTTTCATAGAATAACAAGTTTTCCTTTGGAGAAATCTTTCCTCATGTGATCATAAATAAAATTTCTTTTAGCCCTCCCTCTACTTTCCTAGAAGTTCATTCTTTTGTCCCTACCATTCCTTTCTTTTTCAACACATAACACCTCTGTGATTTAATCTAGTTCTATAAATTTAAATATATATATAAAATCTGCTCATTCCAGAAATCACGTTGTCAACATAGTGCTGTACAAGTGCAAATAATATAAATTTTGTATCAATATACAAAATTGCCTATTTGACATATCAAATTGAAAATCTTAAGTAATGTTTCAGAACTAACACATCTAAAACTAAACTTGAGGCCAGGCTTGGTGGTTCTCACTCATATTCCTAGTTCTGTGAGGTGGAGAGCAACTGATTGCTTGAGCTCAGACCTGAGAAAAAGCAAGACCCTGTCTCTACTAAAAATAGAAAAACTAGGCGGTGCCTGTGGCTCAGTGAGTAGGGCGCCGGCCCCGTATGCCGGAGGCGGTGGGTTCAAACTCAGCCCCAGCCAAAAAAAAAAAAAAAAATATATATATATATATATATTTATATTTATATTTATATATTTTATATATAAATAGAAAAATTAGCCAAGCATGGAGGTGAGCACCTGTAGTCCTAGCTACAAGGGAAGCTGAGCAATAAGAATCACTTGATTCCAGGAGTTTGAGGGTTGCTGTGAGATGCCATGGCATTCAACCTCAGGGAGACACAGTAAGGCACTGACTCTAAATCAAACCAAACAAAGTACTAAATTTTGTTCTTTCTCTTCCAAAACTGTTTCTATAATTGGTTTTGCAATCTCCTTAAATTTCAATTTCATTCCTTATATTGCTTAGAACAAAATCTTTGAATGTTTTCTTGACTCATTAGCACCATGGATGCTTATTCAACATTTTTCTCAATATATAATGTTTGAAATTACATATGTGTGTGTTTATATATACATATACGCATACCTATATATGTGACATATGTATATATATTACATTTTATATATATATATATATATATATATATAATATGCAAAGTACAGAAACTTGGATAAAATATCAAACACAAGGACTTTGAAGAGCCTTTCAGGTAGTATCTTTAATCTGGGTGTATGTAGATAATATCATATAAAAGATAAAACTGTGGTCGGTGGCACAACAGAGATCATAGGCAGGAATAAGTAACTCACAGGAACAACTTTCTTAAGTAAGACTAAAAGCTTACATATACAATATTGTTTCAAAGCTTTTTGTTAAAATAATTTTATCTTAATTCTCTGTAAAGATAATTTTATCCCTAGTTCGTAATATAACTAGTACTTAAACCCATTTGTTCAATCAGTCAAGAAATAGTCATTCAGTGAATATTATATTCTTGGTGTTATTCTGATTTCCTAGTATTTGGTCCCTGTCTTCATTACATATTAGTTGATTTTTTTTTCATAGAAAGGTAGTAACACAATGTGACCAAGTAAGGGAAATAGATACACACTGTGAGTATAATAAGCACTTATAATTAAGAAATACCTAAATATTTTCTGCATCATATTTACTATAAGCCATAATTTATATATAAAATAACATAATTTACTTATAGAGCAAGTCCATTAGTGATAGAAATTATTTACATCCTAATAGCAAACAAAGGAAAAAAATCCAAAAAGCTTGAAGATGGTGGAAAATTTTCTATTAGTATCATGTTAAATTAAATATTATTTTAAAGATAACTTTGACTTGGTTAAGAGTAGAATTTTAAATCATCAAATTCAACAAACACCTATTTTCACTAAAAACAGATCCTATAGTAATATTTTGAATATTTCAATAAACAGATATTTTATAAATTACATTGTGAAAATGATAGGACCACAAAAAGTAAAAAAAATTGGCCTAATAATCATTTGTGTGATCAAATGTTGGTGAAGCAACTATCACTATGACATAATGCTGTGTTAAAGTACTTTCCGATTATTTATTCATGAAATTGATATTATAGTTTTCAATGAAAAATTAAATAAGAGATATAAAGTATTCAAGTACCTACAAACCCTTTTGGATGTTGTCACGATAAGTTTTCTTAGATTGAAAATAGTAGGAAATGACTCAGAAACATAATGCTATGTGTACTACCCCTATATAAACTGTTTAGTAGTTCACTAGTTTACATTTAACATGTAAATAGGTTTTAGTTGAAAGACTCTAATATGACATGTATAAATATGAATAGTAGAAGGCACTTCCTTAGTTGGAAACCATCTCTTTTGTCTTGCCTTGCAATTGACTATTCGGAATTATATTTTTTCTTTTGCTTATCTCTCTTTTTGCTTTATTATAGAACTACTGAGCAGGAATTCTGTCAATGTTTGATTTATTACATAACTGAAATATTGTTGGCAGCGAAAATATATTCTGTGAAAAGAAGGTATACACATTTGGATGCTGTGTTAAATTTTTATCTCTCTAGAAGAGTGGTACCCTAAGTGTGGTTCAGGGACTGATTCCAGGCAGCAAACTGTTATCGTTGATTATGTAGTTAAAAATACAGAAATTAAGAATAAGATTTAAAACCCTTTATAGTTATTTAGCATGGCATGATATCCAAGAATGTTATTAGACAACCTGTCTTTATGGTAGGTCATAGATGGCTCAAGGTAATGTTTAACTTATTTCTAGTCACACATGACAACTTGCTAAAACATTTTGCCTACTATAAATTAAAGTGAACAAAACTTTGATAAAATGTATTATTATGGGGTTTGTTCTTGTTAATTATATACTTACACAGATAATATATATGTGTATATATACATATGCAATTACTGAGATATTAATGGAAACTAAAACAAAGCTATTGCTTAGAAATGTTAGTTGTATCTACGGTAATGAAGGAGAATATCTCTTGTCCTGTTCCTCAGTGATGCCCACGGAAAGATAGATTCAGGAATTGTCTAATATGAAGACCAATTTTACTTTTGAAAGTGGTTTTAGATTTACAGAAAAGTTGGAAATACTGTACAGAGTTCCCATATATCCTATATCCAGATTTTCCTGTTAGTTATTCATATCATGCATTAGTATTTTCATTACAATAAATGAACTAAGGTGAAACTTCCAACTTTTTTATAGTTCTTTAGTTTTCCTAAGATTCTTTTATGGTTTAGAATCCCCTTAAAAAGAAAAGCATACTGCATTTATAGTCATCTTATAGTCATGACTATAAATAGGATTTTCTGTTCCTATTTCCTTTTACTTTTGATAACTTAGACAGCATTTTTTTTATATGAAAGGTCTTTATTAGTGGGGGATGCTGCAGAGCAGCATTGAGGAGGAGGAGGAGAGGGAGAGAGAGAGAAAGAGGGGGAGAGAGAGAGAGAGAGATATGTAGATAGATATGGGGGAGAGGGGGGCAGAGGGAGAAAAGAGAGAGAGCAAAAGACAAGGGGAGAGAGGGGCAAAGAGAGAAAAGCAACTTGGACAGTTTTGAGAAGCTCTTACTCTGATTTGTCTGATGTGTTTTTCATGATTGGCCTAGGACAATGTGTTTCGGTATGGAAAATTAAAGGAGTAAAGTCACATTTTCATCATGTCATTTCAAAGGAACATAGTTTCAACAGGATTTGTCACCTTTTTATAATATAAGGTAATTTAAGATATTTTGAGATGGAATGATATCTCACTATGATTTTAAATTAAATTTGTCTCATGATTAATAATTTATAGCATTTTATAAATGCCTGTTGGCCATTTGTATGTCTTCTAACGAAAAATATCTATTCAGATTTTTCCAATTTTTAAAATAAATTATTCCTTTGCTATTGAGATTTTAGAGCATTTTATTTTTATATACATGTGTTTATTAAGTTTCCACTTTTTGCCTTCATAGAATTAAAAAGGCTTAAAATTTAATAACAATAGCAATGTTTAAGATAAGGACTAGAAACAAAAATGTTGTAAAGAATGAATGAAGATAAATACATTTAGAAAAGAAATCAGACAATTACTACATCAAAATAGAAAGCAATATTAATAATAATGTAAAGAAAGTAACATTCACGTTGTCAAATAAGAGTATGTATATAGTTACATTTATTTCTTCATGCATGTGGCTTCAAATTATTGAATATTGTCCTTTTATTTCAGCCTGAGGGACTCCTTTTAGCATTTCCAGTAGTGTTAGTCTACAAGTGACAGAGTTCCACAGTTTTTGTTTATTTGGGAGTGTCTTAATTTGTACTTCAGTTCTGAGAGATAGTTTGGGTAAACAGTTTGGGTTGACAGCTTTTCTTTTTTAGTACTTTAAATATGTCATCCACTGCCTGTGGTCGCCATAGTTTCTGATGAGAAACCAATGTTAGTTCTATTTGGAATCTCTTGTACAAGGTGATTTGCCTTTCTCTTGCTAGTTTACAATTAAGTAACTTTCTTAAGGTCACACAACTAGCTAGTAACTGGCACAGCAGGGATTTAAAGCTGAGGAGTCTGTCTACTGCCTGGCCACCTAAACACATTGCGGTTTTTTTTTTCTTTTGAGCAATATTCTCCTTGTTTTATCTATTTATCTGTGTCAATAGTAAACACATGGAGCTAAGCACTTTGTATTCATTGTGTCCCTTAATTGCTTCAACGAGGCTGTGAAGTACAATTAGATAACACTAAGCCAATTCACAGATGTGAAGATGTGAAGAATTGAAGCTGTTTTCCTGACATCACACAGTAAGTGGAGAAACCAAGAAGCCTATCAGGCTTCCTAAATCTAGCTTTGGTGAGAAAATCCCTAGCAAAACTGCCTAGTCAAAGTCTTGAAGAGCTCAATGAGGACATCCACATAGACGAAGGGTAGGAAAAAAGGTCGTTGAAGTTAACTATTTAGGTATGGCTCTTATCCATATACTATACTGTCTACTTAGGGCCATCAGCCAGCAAATTCTGCTGGTTCTACCTTCTGAATACCCAATTTTTCAAGTCTTAGTTTAGCAGCTCTGTCCCTTCCAGCTGAACCCAAGGTTGGGTTGGCCCAAAAGGAGTGGCAGGGGAATTCTTGCAAGGGACTACTCCAAACCATCCTAAGATGGAGCCAGTTTGGATTTGGAAGAAAGAAGCACTGAATGCCAAGGAGGTCAGTCCAAAGTGTTTATTAGGGAACATACAGGGTGCGTCAGTGAACAGGGGGAAAAGACACGTTTGTACCGAAGGATGTCTTCAACGAGAGTTTCTGGTTTGAGAGTTCTCGTGAGGGTTTAGGGAAATTGACTCAGGGCCGGGACTAGTCTCTATGTGTTCACCAACATATTTTCATCTTTCAGGATTTTAAGCATAACCTATACAACTTTATCAGTGCCTAGGAAGTTCAAGGCCCCAGCTTGAGTTCAAGCCTGCAGGGGGAAAGAACCCATGCAGCTGGGCAGGTCAGGAGTGGTCAAGGAACTCTGCATTTCTTAGTCGGGTCAGGGAAAGAAAGTAGGGGAGCTGAGGGACCCTATACCATCTCTGCCTCTGGGCAGCTTTCTCATGCTTTTCAAAACTGAGCCCATCCCAAATGTCCTCAGTGTGCCCTGTGATTACACGACTGTACCCAGTTACACTGAATTGTCAGTCTTTGTTTTCATCTGTGTTTAGAACCAGACTGCAGTCGCCCACCTGAGAGCAAGGATCTTGGTCTTGCTAACTTGCTAACTCAGGGTCTAGCACAGTTAAGGCTCAACAGTAATTCCACAACTTGAAGAGCTTTACATATATATACTCACTAAATCCTTACAACAGGATGCAAGTAGATACACAATACTATGGCCAGTTTTTACTGAGTAGAGATTGAAGAACAAAAAGTTAAGTGACTTTTGTCCCAGGACACAAAGTAAGTGATGTAGACAGAAAGTGAACTCAAGTGTAGCTCGAGTCATACCTTTAACTATTGTAATACTATATACTCCATTTCCAAAAAATACACCTTTCCAAAATATCCCCAACACATGTGGTGAGTTCACAAGTGTCAGAAACCATTCTTGGTGCTGCCTTAATGCAAGAAAGCATTATTTTCTACCATTAAAGCACAAATAATTGAAATATTAGAGGAAGGATCACGAACCCAAGTCATATGTCTCCTACTCTCTTTTTAAAATACTCTGATTAATGATATCCATTTTAAGGTGATTATTCAGAATTTCTGGTTAAGTCTAGGTTTTAAAAAGTTTTTCTTCATATGAAACTAGCTCCCCCACTGAAATGACATTTATCATTTAAGCCCAATGTATGATGCTTTCACTCATTCTTCAACTTAGAGAACTACTTAGCCTCAGTATCACTCAAGGAGTCCTAAGTACCAGAAAACCGTGTATGCTAAAGTAGAAAAAACAGAACTAGACTCTGAAGCAGTAACTGCATTAAAAATTGCATGCTGAACATGAATAAAGCTTATGGAGGAGAAGGGGCGTGGTGGCTCACGCCTTTAATCCCAGCACTCTGGGAAGCTGAGGTAGGCGGATTGCCTGAGCTCAAGAATTTAAGATCAGCCTGAGTAAGAGTGAGACCCCCATCTCTAAAAAATTAGCCAGGCATTGTGGCCAGCACCTGTAAGTCCCAGCTACTCAGGAGGCTAAAGCAAGAGGATCATTTGAGCCCAAGAATTTGAGGTTGCCGTGAGCTATGATGCCACAGCTCTCTACCCAGGGCAACACAGTGAGACTCTGTCTCAATAAAAGAGGAAGAAAAAAAGCTTCCGGAGGTACTTCATGTATGAAAAAGGAAAGTATAGTATGAAGATAGATGTACCAGAATGTTCACTGGAACACTACTTGTAATAGAGAAAAGCAGAAAAGCAAAACAATTACAATTTCATTAGTCCCAGCCATGTACATGCCTGTAGTCCTGGCTCCTAGGAAGGCTGAGGCAGGGAGATTGCTTGAGCCCAGCCTGGACAACATAATGAGACCCCATCTCTGATAAATAAACAAATTAATAAATCCCATTAGTAAGGAATTAATTGAAAAGAAATTGAACTGTTCAGATTAATGGGCTACCATGAAGCTGTGGAGGAAGCTGATCAACATGGACAGCCACACATTAAATCTAAAAGAAAGTGACTTGCAGAACATCATGATAGATGTCACTTTTTTGTTACAAAATTGCATGTATAAGAGAAAATGTTTTACCCAGAAACATCAAAGTGCAAATATTTTAAAAAGCAAGAATTTGAGGGGAGTGCTTGTTTGTGTAATGCAGCCTTTCCCACTGAACCTCAAATATTTCCCTCCAGGGTTAAATGGTAACAGTAGTATTCATTGTACTAGTGCAATTAGTTTCTGATCTTTGTTTCATTCTTATTGTGTAACTTGGGGCTGGTGGGTCTCAGTTTACTCACCTGAATGTAAAAGGGGAATGATAATACTATTAATACCTTAGAGAGGGGTTGTTAGATTAAATGAGAAAATGTGGGAGGAATGCTTAGAACCATGCCTGTCTTTTATAAGTCTTCAATGCACATGAGCTATTGTCCTCTTCCCAGCTAAATATATTAATGGATATTCACCTAACTGCATTGCACCTCAGGATGCTATCTCCTGATATAGGACTTGCAACCTCTAGGATTTGTCAGGAGGCACAAGTTCTGCTTCAGATCAGGTTCATATCATGGAGAATCTGTTTGCTTGAACGTTGATTTGACTTGTCTGTTTCCCTGCATTTTATCCTTTTGCTTTCCTTAAATTTCTGGTGCTTTTCAGGTCCTTGGTAGCACATACTTAGATTTCAAATCTTTTACTTGCTTCTAGCTACTAGTAAGTATATGTTCTCAAAAACTCTTTTTAAATGCACAATCTTTTCATATTTCTTGACTTTGTGTTTACTGACACCTGTTCTTACAGTAAAACATACACACATTTCATTGATAAATATTCCTGGCAATTTTTTTTTGAGAAAGGATCTTGCTATGTTGCCCAGGCTGGTCTTGAATTCCTGAGTTCAAATGATCCTCCCCCCTAGGTTCCCAAGTGACTGGGACTACAGACATGAGCCACCATGCCTGGCTTGGAAATATTAATCTAAATTAATTTTCTTTACTGTACTTTCATATTATAAAATGAATTTTAAATATTCTTTGGTATAAGGGCTTGGCACCCATAGCACAGTCGTTATGGCACCAGCCATGCACTGAATCTAGCGGGTTTGAATCTAGCCCAGGCCAGCTAAAGAACAATGACAACTGCAACAGGAAAATAGCGGGGCATTGTGATAGGCACCTGTAGTCCCAGCTACTTGGGAGGTTGAGGTAAGAGAACCACTTAAGCCCAAGAATTGGAGGTTGCTGTGAGCTGTGACACCATGGTACTCTACTGAGGGTGACATAATAAGACTCTGTCTCAAAAAAAAAATTCTTTGGTATATTTCAGCTAGACTCTAGCTTTAGGACATAAAAAGTGCATTAGTCATTATTAGTCCCTTTTCCTTTGAGTAACAGACACTATAAAAACATGAAAACTTTAAAAACATTATGGCATAATCACATCATGCATGCATTTAAATTATGAATTTAACTCTGTGCTTTCGTTAAATGAAAAATATCATTACTCTTGAGAGAGACTGGCTGTTCTGCCTGACATTCAATCAGTGAGCACACACTCAAACTTTGAGTGGCATGAGATGTTAATCTGCTTGTTTCTATATAATCAGATTATACAGAGTGTATAATTACTCTGCTCTATGCTTCTTATACAAGAACACCTCACCTTACACAAGAATGTAATTCTTATCCTTTAAAGATAAGGATATATATATATATATGTAATCTATTATTAACCTATAGCAACTAAATGTCAACTAACTTCTTCAATTGTGGCCAAATTAAAGAACCAGCCACCTATGCCAATGTTGTAGTAAAAATAGTCTATTTTAGACTTAATGAAATAGTATAGCTGTATAAAGTATTTGGGGGCAATATATGCCTTTCAAATATAATATTTGCTTTACAACTCCCTCTATATAATGTTCTATTCCATCTTATATAATACATTGACTGATACACTAGAAAATTTTTCCTTTGGGACATGGTGTTTCATGAGGTCAAGATAGATCAAGAGACATGTGAGTTATATATGCTTCACAAGGCCCTAGGCTCAATACTAGCTCAAGTTAAATATGTAGTACAACTCACATGGCAGTTAATGTGTTAAAATTATACTAAGTAAAACCCAGTTAAATATAACACAAACATGCTAAGTACTTGGATGATGTGTAAATGATTTGATTTTACAGACTTGGAGACAATGGCAATGAGAAACATAGTTTATTAAATTTTTATTACAGTAACTTCTTCATAACCTTAAGGTGTATTGTCTGCTGAAGAGGTTCATTATCCATTTCCACAGCTTTCATTACATGTGCTGGTGATTCTCAGATTCCTCTCTGTAGCCTCGA